>KL283906.1:2032-118481 GCA_000699545.1 Podiceps cristatus
CCTGCAAAGCCCCCCTGCCGGCTCACGAACAGCTTGCTGCCCACCAGCACTCCCAGCTCCCTTTCCTCAGAGCTGCCTTCCAGCAGGTCAAGCCCTGACCTGTGCTGGTGACCAGGCTTGTTCCTCCCCAGCTGCAGGACTCTACACTTGCCCTTGTTACACTTCATCTGGTTTCTCTCCAGCAGCTCTCCCACCTGTCCCGGTCACACTGAATGGCAGCACAGCCTTCAGGTGAATCAGCCACTCCTCCTGGTTTCGTGGCATCGTCAACCTTGCTGAGCGAGCCCTCTGTCCCATTGTCCAGATTATTGATGAATATGCTGAGTAAGACCAGACCCAGAACTGACCCCCTGGGGAACACCACTAGCCACAGGCCTCCAACTAGACTCCCCGCCCTTGATGACCACCCTCTGAGCTCTGTGGTTCAGCCAGCTTTCAATCCACCTCACCGTCCACTTGTCTACCCCGCACATCCTAATCTTACTGATAAGGATGTTGTAGGAGACAGTGTCAAAAGCCTTACTGAAACCAAGGCAGACAACATCCACTTCTCTCCCCTCATCCAGTCGGCCAGACATGCCATCATAGAAGGCTATCAGGTTGGTCAAGCATGATTTCCCCCTGGTGAATCTATGGTGACTATTCCCAGTAACCTTCTTTTCTTCAACATGCTTGGAGATGTGATCCAGAACAAAAACTCATTAAAATGTAACTTTAAAAAAAGACTTACACCAAAAATTCTTCAGTTACTTAAATGCACACTGCGATGTTGCACTAGAGCAATATACCAGTAGAGCCATTAGACCAGTTTGTTCTAGATCTATCAACACTGGTATGTATTTAGGCATGCCTTTTTCTTAATAAACTGAGACTGCTGGCATCACCTGGGTTCATTAGATGTGGAGGGCTCAATTCTCTAGTGCTCTTTACCTTTCTCATTGACACAAGAAGAAATGGTAAAGTGAATGTTAACTTTTATGTATTTGTGAATGATGAGGTAAATGCTTGAAGCCACAAAGTACCAGGGGAGAAGTTGGGCTGGTAGAGATGCGGGTAGAAACCAAACCAATTCTTAACCACACTGTCTTAGACTTTAGCTCCTGTTGCAATGTTAATCACTAGTCTGTCTGCTGCTGTTTCTTAGTAGTTGGGGTTCAAAAGAGAAAAGAAAGTAGGGATATAGAACCAGCAACTTCCGTGAAATATTCACAACCTGTCAGCTCTTTGGAGGCAAACACACGCAGCTGTTTAGAAGAAAACCATAGCAAGTAGCTTGGGGTAACTGCACTAAATACGTAGTCTTTTTAGCCATGAGCTGGGCAGAGTCTTCACCGTAAAGTGCCAGGGACTCTTCTCTATAGATTTCGAAATTTACTGATCCTGGAGACCTACGTTGTATGAATGTAGTTAAGTAGATGATGCTAGTTTAAGTATGTCGGATCCATTTTTTCAAATAAATCTAGTGGTATCCTTGTAGTAGAAGCACTGTGTTAGGCAATATGTGTTTAGGAACAGGTCCAAGGTCTTATCTTAAGCCTTTTTCATCCCTGCTGTTTGTGTATTTCTCTAGCAGTTGTCTTAAAACCTGTGAAAACAGTGATACTTACCATGCTTGAGTAATGCTTGAAAGCTCCTGTGAGTTCGAGTTCATTTGGCATTAGCGTGACTGTTGAATGTGCTTTCATGGTGTTCCGGTTTTATTCAGCAAGGACTAAGAAAGACTAAACAGACATTTGAAGTATTGCCAAGGTTGGCACTTTCAAATGATAGATTAACATGTACTTATCCTTGTGCACACTTGACTAGAGAAAGGGTGTGTGGAGACTGAATGCTGCTCCGTTACTGAATTAACCTCCAGTAAAGTATTTCAGATGTTACGTGTGTCTTTTATAGCTGAAACTTCAGTGGCTTCTCTTACTTCAGCTCTCTTTCGCCACAAATCAGCTGGTGTTTTACAACCACTTTCTTCACGGGCATAGCAAATACTGGGATTTGTTAGAGGTGTCAGTAAGTGGTACAGAACAGACAGCGACAGAAAAAGTGCCGCTGACATACCTCAGCTCTTACAGACAAATTACACATTAGGGTCTGGCAAACTCTTCCCCTTTTGCTAGGATGGCTTCTGGTAACCAGTGTGGATATACGCGCTATCCGAGCATCGTGTCTGAGGCTGGGGGTAGCACAACTACTGCATTCCTGTTATCTCACAGCTTCTGAAAGGGCTTTTATATGTTCTGAAAGGCAAGGTTGGGACCTTTCTCCTGAAAATCTCCTCGTTATTTCTTCCATTCTGTTGATAAACCGCTAACAAATGCAATAACTTTTTTCTTTCAGATGCAGTATTCACAAATGGCCAGGGAATTGACTATTTATTTGTTGGAAACATAGTTTACACCGTAAGTTTGTATATCTTAACAATTTTTGAATGGTGGAATTTCCTTATAGTTCTTTATACCATCAGAAAATGGTATCAAAATGTACAAGTAAATATCACTTATGCTTTGTGCATGATTTCCCCCCTTCTTTTTTAATTTCTTTTTTTTCCAGACATGCACCAACGATATTTTCTGCTCTGTCCTTCCCCCATCCCACATTACCAATGTCCTGGGTTGGTACCTAAATGGTAGTAATTTTTTAGGTGCAAACGGGAGATTGGGCTCTGAACACGTTTGAATTTGAGTGTGTTAGTACTGAAGTTGTCTTTTTTTCTTTTTTTTTCCTTGCAGTATGTTGTAGTCACTGTTTGTCTGAAAGCTGGCTTGGAAACAACTGCGTGGACTAGAGTAAGTACTCTTCAGTATTTTTTTATTTTATTAGAACACCTTTTTCCCTAATGAGAAGAAATACAGAAAATATAATAATACAGAAAAGTAGTACTAAAAATCATTTGAGGCTTGAGTGTTTTAATTGGATCTTTCATGTAAGAGTGAACTGCTAAGCTCTGTAAGTACAGGATATGAATGGACTTGTAGATCACACAGTGTGTGTGATGAAAAAGGGCAGGCTGTCAGAAGTGGGAAGAGAAGGCTGAAAGTATATTGCCAACATCTCTGAATATTCAAAATAGAGAAAATTTTGTATGAAATCAAGATAGTACTGTAATTGCTTAAGGAAATAGATCAAGAACATTGTCTTTGTACTCTGTAGCTCCCTTAAAAATTAATGCAGTAAGGAATGAAAGGTGTCTGCACACAGATAAACAAGTGGGCTTTGAATATGTCTTTGAAACTAGAAAAAAAAACACTAGTGACTTCACATTGCATGAGATTTGTAGTTTGGAAACTTACAGTAATAAGCATGTTAGTCAAAGGATTATGTTGATTCCTAGATTTGAGTCATTTACTTGCAATGAGTGAGTGCTCTGTTAACAGGTAGGTGTCAGAATCTGGCAGGACAGTGACCTTCAAAGTATACAGGGAGTAGGAAGGTTCCTGCATTGATGAGCCTTCAACACCTTTCTCCTCTTCTGAAACACCAGTCTTTTTATTTTGATGGAGTCCCTGTTTCTCCAGAGCTATGAGACACCTTACAGGAATCTAGTTTTCATGGGACACTGAGAAACTCTGTCCACAAGACCAAGCTGTATTGAGGATTCATTCTTACTTTACCAGTTTTTTGGAGGGGCTTGGCTTATATCTTGTAAACTCATTGCTTCTGTTGTGAAGTGTTGGGTTTTTTCAGCACTCATGGATGAATTAAGATTAATGAGCTAATGTCTGTTCTGAATTTTGAAGATGATATGCTGTTTGGTTATTTCATTATTAGGGAGATGCTAATATTCTCTGCCTCATTCTCTCATCTGAAAATAAGTTTTCCAACATTTTAAAATGCAAAAAATACTTATATTAATCCCTCATGCACTAGAAGAGGATATATCTAAGTCTGCATTGGAGGCATGTGAGCATGTTTAGATCCCACTATGTTGCGAATTAGTTGATGCTTCCTACTCTCTCCCCTTCTCTGGGTAATTGGTGTCTTTCCAGTCACTTGAGAATAATCACGATCCACTCTCTTCTGAATTTTGTTTTAAAAGATATCATAATGTTTAGTAGATATCAGTGTTCTTTACCACTGGCTTCTTATAGAGAAATTATTGTTATGCACAGAAAAGTCGTTGCATTTAGAATCAACTTTTGTCTATATACACTTCTAGTTTCTGTCCCGTTGCTCGAACCAGTGACTTGTCATCTTGGAATCTGATGTTGGTTACAATTATTGTTTCAGCTGTGAGTGAATCACCACACAGAGAATCTTCAGATTACTTGAAGAGTATTAAATGTACAGCAGTGAGTTAAGCCTCTTCTCCATCATCAAGGGGATTGCTTACATGCAATTCGTTCTTGAGAGTGAGAGGGACACTGCCACGTGGGAGAACATGATGGGTTCAGCTGAAAGCTTTAAATAAATAATGCAGATTCATAGTGGCTGGGAGCCTGGTATGTCCAGGAGGTAGTGCGGAAAGAAAGGCTTTAGTAAAAGCAGTAACATGATGCAGAACAAAATCTGCACATTGGAGCTGTCTGGAGTAGCTTCATATTACGTTACCTATCTGGAATACTGCAGTAGCCTTTTTCCCAATCACAGGTTTCTTCACTGTTTTACCATACTGTATGAACTATTTCAGGTAAATAGGGTGCACAGGATAGTCATACAATGTGTCTAGGTTTTATGTCAGAGCGCCTTGGTTTCTTTTTTTTTCTGACCGTCATTCATTTCACACATCTGATGGACTCACTTCTGCTTTGCACGTGAATTCTCCAGGGGTAAATGAGAGAGATCAGTGGAGAATCACCATTGCAAATGTTGGTGGGGTGAGTGTATAGGAACACTTTCAAGGAGGGCAAGAAGGGCTCTTCCTGAAAGCAGAAGTTGTTTTAAAGGTAGAGAAGCAATTCAGACATGTACAAGCCTGTGATGAAGAGATCATTGGGACAACTGTGAGAAGATGACAAAGACAACATAATAGACTAGGAAGAAAAACAGGAGGGAGACAAAAAGGAAGGATGCTATTTCACTAGCATAAATACACGTAAAAAAATAGTGTCTTAGATTGGTTTCCCTGCTTGCTTTTATCTTTACTGGGTTTAATCATGAAGGGCTTTATTTTAGAATCTTGATGTGAATTGTTACTAGTTTCGTGAAGAGCAAGTAGACTGAAAGGGAAAAATCCCTCCCTTTCTCCAAGTGTTTAAAAAAATAATTTAAAAGAAAAAGTCCATCCAGTCTGTTTACGTTAAAACTCAATCAAAAAATGTGTTTGTTTAAAATAAGGCAGTTGCTGGTCAGATCTCCTGAGTAAACAGAGTAAATAGCAAAATTTGAAAACAAATCTTTCTGCCTACCGTATCTCTTCAAGAAGGGACCTATCCTGTGTCCTGCTTGTTAGCCCAGCAACTTTCAGGGTTGAAGAAAATCCCAGCTTTCTCAGAGAGCCTAGAAGAGTGCTCTTTGCATCGCCCCTGCTGTTTTGCTGTATGAATGCTTCTACTGTAAGATGGCCTCCAGTTGCACCCAGCTGTTTGCCAGTCTGCCCTGGTGCTGCGCTTGTTTGTTTTCACTGCCTGTGCTGGAGAAAGCTCTTCTTTCCAAGGATGCTCAGTGCTTCATGAGGAAGAGCAATGTTGTTCTCCTTCCAGAAGTCTGTGTCTGTCTTACCGCAGGCAGAACACAATACTCAGTTAAACACTGCTTTGGTTCTTGGATATACTGTCCAAAAAGTCAACAAATACAATCAAATAGAAAGTATAAAGCTGAGAACTAAACAAACACGCTGTATCCACCACAGCAACTAGCGTGTGAATTGATTCCCATGTTCCTAAACCCATATGTAATTAGTAATTAAGATTTACGCAGGTACTTCTCTGAATTGGAGCCAAAGTCATCAGCAACAGGAGTTGCTGGCATCCAAAAAAGCTGGAGCCAATGGTGAGCTCAGTTGCTTGTTACAACTGAAATTACTGATTCTATCCATGGCAGTGTAACGGTAAAATGATTTAAATCATCCTGAACAGCAAAATAGTTTGTGTGTGTAGGAAAAAATACTTTAATGCAACTAAAACGAAATCTGTGCTGGACATATTCTTGGTCACTTTAATACTACTTTTATTCACTCCTAGTGAGTCTACAGACTAAAGAACCTGTAAAGATGTAAACCGCATTGCATGTCTGTAAATCACTTAGGACACCTTTAAAACACAAAAAAGTCAAGGTGATCAATAGATGTTGATTGTGGTAGTGTATTACACAGCACTGAATCTTCCCCCGTGAAAGGTAGGCGAGTGGTGCACACGGCTTGTATGCATACAGTCTGCCATAAGGGATTTCTCCATGTGAACTTTAACCTGAGCCTTTCAAAATTTCTACCTTGATGTGTGTGTTGAACCTGGCACGTGCACGGCGGGAAGCAGGAGCTAGATGAGAGAAATCAGAGTTCCAAGGAAAATCTGAGTCTGTGGAGCTCCAAGTAAGACAGATTGGCTGAAAAGACGATCTGTCTGCCCTGTTGTGGGGCAAAGATTACAAAGAACTGGTTTATGCTGTTTAAACAACCTATGCTACTGGCCCAAAACCAAGTGCGGTAGCCGGGCCTGAGTGAGACTAACGGAGACCTGAACAGAGAAATACCTGTAGGTTAGGCGGACGGAGGAAGTGCCCTGTGTTGATTCTCCTTCTTTCCCTGCTCCTTGGCAGTTCAGTCACCTGGCCGTCTGGGGAAGCATGCTGCTCTGGCTCGTGTTCTTCGGTGTCTACTCAGCCATCTGGCCCACGTTTCCCATCGCACCAGACATGCTGGGGCAGGTCAGTACGAACGCTCGGCTGCACGGTAAGCTGCTCAGCACGGCGCCCTGCTGTCGCCAGCGCCGCTGCTTCCTGGACACCCACACGATGCTTGGGAAGGAATTGTGCTCTAGTGAGAGCGCTTGTGCTTCATTTTAACCTTTTCTTAATCCCTGCATTCATTTAGCTTAATCTCTTCATTAGAAGAGCGCTCTTTCTCCCCAGAAGTGATGTCATATGTGATTATATGCATTGTGGATACTATAGGACAATTCTCAGTTCACTTGGAAAGCAGTGAGGCTGGTCTTTCGCTAGTGCTTTCCTAGCGAGACTTTGTGTGTTTGACAAAATGCCAGGTAGAAATTTTGTTTGTTTGTTTTGCGGTTTTGGGTTTTTATTGTGGGTTCTTTCTCTTCCATATATTTTGTTCTCATATTGTTTCTTTTTCCCTGCATTCATTTAAAATAAACGAGAATTTACTTGAGAGTAGGATGAGATGGTCAGAAGTAGAAGGGAAGCTGACGTTACTGGCTCTTTTATAATACTAGAGGAATTTTGGATTTGTTCCTTCAGTGTCAGCTGAGTTCCAGGTGGCAAAAATTTCCCTTTGGTGTCGTTATTTCAATCCGTGGTGAGAAGATTGAGTCACAAGCCTGTCAAAATCACTCAAGAGCCTTGTGCATATTTAAAATAGGGATTTACTATGAACAGTGAAGGACTTAATAAATGTATGGTAAAAAGCTATTCTGTAGAAGCAGAAGTGCTGTCATAATGACCTGAAAAAGGTATTTTGTAATAAATTTAGGGTTTTCTTTAATGTGAAGATGCTGTTTATGATAGAGAAGAAAAGCAAACTAATAATTTTAACAAAGAATCTAAGCATATTTAACTCTTGTCACCCTTGTGTACTAGAAAATAATAAAAAAGACCAAGTATTGGCAGGCCAATTAGAGATTGTCAAGGTTACTCTTGTGTTTGTACTCAACAAGAGCAGTCGGGCATGATTTTGGTGCTGTTCTGGCCTAATACATGTTTTATTCTTGTGGTACGGCACTGGGGATAATGGAGGCTATGGTAGATTTTCATGGACAGCTTTTTACGGCAGAGAGTGACAGCTGACAGGCTGGCATCAGCAAGTGACTGACAGACAAAGCCTCAGTCCCCTGATAGTATTTCATGGTGATCTTTGTGTGTTTCACAGCACGTAGAACATCAGTAGCTCTAATTCACATTTTCGTATATCAAGCAGAAATTTGACTTGTGTATCGTGCAGAACCATGAACTACTTGTCCTCCAGAGCAGACTTGCAGTGCTGCCATTAATGTCTCAGCCTTTTAAAACACAGTAAGGTGAGCTGTTCCTTCATACAAGAAGGGTCAGTAGCTCCCTTTTTTTTTAATTGCAACTGCAACAAAATTCATATTTTTTTGGTCATCAATATTTGCTCCAACATAAACCACAAGTCTCAGAACAAAAAGTGTTTCATGTTAATAAGGTTTTGGGTTGGCTTGAATATGGTTTTTAGAAAGTGTTTCTACTTACTTTGGTTTTATGCTCTGGTTTTCTGACATTGACTTGAGAAGTGGTACTAATCTTTCTGAGATGAAAATAATCTAATGTACTGGTTTTAATGGAGGACACATTTACTTTGAATGTCTAGTCCAGTACTCATGGAGCTGTGTCCCTGGGTCAGTAATCATCAAAGACATTAAGGATTGTTCAACATTCTAGAAAGCCACTTTTTGAATACAAGCAGTCAGAAATAATCTGTTGTATAGCTTTCAGTGTGTGTGTGGGAGGGATCAATAGCAGTCTATCACAGGTTTTTTTGTATTTTTGAGATAAGGAGCAGCAGTGGAATAGAGTGGATTTTTTGTTTCCTTTTCTCCTCTTGTAAAATCAAGGAAAGCTACCGAGGTAAAGGAAACTTGCTTACCATGTGCACTAATTTATAAAAAGTCTCCTGAGTAATCAGTTGCTGTCACAAAACCAGCTCATGGTGAGCCAGCTCAGCCTCTAGTCAGTAAAATGAATTGCCTTCCTGCTTCCCAGACTTAAGCTGTTCCTTTACTCCTGCTGTCGTCTTTTCTGCTTTTACAAGTAATCGAAGTATCTTAAAAGCAAAATGAGACAGTGGAAAGCTTGCTTTGTTTTGGTTTTAAATCTTGCTATTGTGTTTATCTTCAAATAAACTGAACTCCAGAATATTTTTGATCCTCATACTATGCAAATCCAATAGCACTTCAAGGGAGCTGGTTTTAACTGTAATATTCATCTATCATCTGTGCCAGCCAGGACTTTGTGCCATCAGTACAAGGCATAGGAGGTACAAAACACTTCATTCTGTCCATTCATCAAATGTCAGCTTGGAGCCTTGCAGACTTTTAAGTATGTGAAAAGATGCTTTGTTTCTGCTGGGATTTATTAAACCATTTTCACTAAGCATTTCTTTCTCTTGCCCGTTACATCTTGAGCCATTCTCACAGGGAAAATAAAACCGTTTTTTTTCTTCCTTGAGGGCAAAGGGAAGCAGCTTAATTATTCTCTGCTGTCAAAGAGTCAATATATTTCTTATGTTTCCACTACAGTATTCATAATACAATAGATGTAACATAATAAGACAAAGCTGTGATAAAAATCTCAATAGTCCTTAATAGAAGTTTTCCAAGAGTATGACTTCTGGTACTTTGGAAGTAAACTCTGGCTGTTTTGGGGGGACCTTTTCAGACACACAAATAATACTTTTCCCTTAATAGTATCAGAAGCAATAATGTAAGACCAAGGAAGCCCTCTGGTAGCTCTCTTGGTTTTCCTGAATATTTTGGGGCTTTTTATAGAGAAGATGGTTTTGTATTTGCAGAGAACAGTGACACAGAAAAGTCAGTGCCTATTTTCTTGTCTTGCCTTTGGAGCCAGGATACTTGCATGGGAGCTAAGTTTTTGAATGAGCACTTCCAGATGACGTATTTTGTGTGTACATCTTTTGTACAATATGTAAATCCTTTCTCACCTTCCAGTAGTTATGACTTACCGCTACAGATTGTTGGAAACAAGTAGATGCCTATGTTGTTAAAAAGTGCTACCCACTTTGATACTCATTAATTAAGAGGTGGTACAGAAACGCGCTGCTCAAAGGATGTGAGTGCCTCTTTAATTATCCTTTTTCTGAACTTTTGGGGCTTGTGGCTCATAATCCAGTGATATGTTGTTGACCAGCACATTAGCCATAGTCCTGCCCTCATGTAGTGTTGGCTGTTCTCTTTGCCTGGGGGCTGGGGATTTGCTGCCCCGAAGGGAGCAGGGAGCAATAACATTTGTGCTTATTTCTTGCATGTGCCATACAGGTGGTGTGAGTGAAATGCTGCTCATTCTTTTCTTGTATGGACTTCACAGCAGTTGTAGCATACTTTAAGTTTATGGGAATAATGTTACACTGTATGGGATCAAAGTCTGTGGGCAGATATTCCCACCCATGCACATAGATACCTGTACCTGAAAGCATGTGTCTGTGTACAGGAGGGTGTTATGTATGTGTATGAAAGTGATCACGCTTTGAGTCTTGATCCAGAAGTTATCTAAGAATGAAGTACAACAGATATTTTCCTGCCCCACCCCAAGCTAAAATACTGTATTTTTAGTGTTTTAAGGCAGAGTGGGGGTGGCATGGAAGGCGTGTTCCTGTCACCCCTCTGAAGCATCTGTTGTTGGTTGTGGATGAAGAAAGGACTACTACTGAGCTGTGATGATTTTTTTTTTTCCCCCAATCTGTTTCCCTTAATGTAAGCATTGTGTTTTGTCTCTGCCTCATTAGTTGGCATTACCATTAAAGAAATGTCTTTAGGAAGATTAGAATGAGTCTCATTCATTCAACCTGGAGGAGAGGGAGTAAAGGGGGAAGGGGGTAATCTGGTTTTGAGAGGATCATGTTTTGTGGTTAGTCTAAAGTGCAGGTTAGTAATTTACAGGTTTTTACACTTTTGCTTTGTTTGCTGTATGTGATCATATCTCAGAACTGGGGTGGAAGAATCATGTTGAGTTTGGAACCCATTATTTTGATCTCAGGATGGCGTTAAGTAGCTCTCTCTCTTCTGAGGCTTCCAGTGTCCTCATGACTGGAGGCTTGGAGGCTGGAGCTACTGCACTTCCCTGTTGCTTTTGTACAACTGCTCTTGAGAGAAAATTCATCAAAATCACAATCCAAATTACTGTTGTACCACCAGCTCTGCTTCTGCATATTGGAAACAGCTACATCTAAAAGCTGCTTTCACAGCTGTAATGGCAGGAGTGCTTTTTGTTTCCTAGTGCTGCCCACATCCTTGACAGAAGATATTTCTTTTTGTCTGCTTACATAAAGACTTTAAGGAAGCTGTGTGTCAGCTTTACCTGGATCAAGGGTGCTTTTTAAAAGATCCTAGTAATAGAGAACTCTGATCCCATGTAATGTGACAGTAGCAGGACTTAGTCATGTCAATGATTTGTCAAGAAAACATCTATTCCTCTCAGCAAAGCTTCCCATTCTTCTCTGTGTGTATGCCATTGGCAGGACAGGTTCATCTTAACTATTGCACTAAGTTGTTGGCTTTGAGGGCGAGAGGTGATCTAGGGGGTCTGATGGACTCTGGTTGCATGGTAGGTTTTGTAGCTGGCCTTCGGTCTGAAGGTCTCCTAAGTCTTGCTGATTCAGTTCTTGCCAAAGCATGTGAGAAAATTTCATAGTTTGGAAAACTTGGAAATAACACAAAACAAAACCAAAAAATCCTGGACATAAGATAATAATGGTTATTGCAACGTAATAACACGTTGCTGCTCTTTCAAATCCACAGTGAAATACTGACAGCTTGATGTACGTTTTCATGTTTTCCAGATTTTTTTTTTTTGCCTTTCTCTCTACATTTGAATCTTTTTCCAGAGGTCTCAGTTGTTCTTTCTGGCTTCTCATATTTCCAGTTTGGTGCTAGTTAGAAAATTGGCTGTTCTGATTGTGGTTTGTTTGTCTGCAATCGATTGCACATTACATTGTGGTGTCAGTGTTTTGCTCGGTGAAAATGCTTCATCCAGCTGTTAGACAGAAATCAGACTTTGCCTGCAGATTGAAGTCCTTAATGCCTGCTGATCGTGTTTGTTTTTATTATTATGCACAGCGGTCTCCATGGCACTTGATGTGGTTTTGGAATTTTTTCTACAGTTTTGGACTAGGCTCTGAGCAGACAAATTAGACTAATGAAGCATGCATATATTTTTAAGCATCTGTTGAAGGAGGGAGTTTGTTTTTATGAGCTACACGTGGCTTTCAGAAATAAATCTCTCTTTTCGATCCCTGGTGTTGTGCTGTTCTGTGTCATACATGAAAAAGATGGAGAAAAAAAAAGAGATAAAGATAGGTGTTGTAATAACTTTTGAATGTGAAACTATAGATTAACTTATTTTCTGGAGACTAACCCCCAAAACCATGCCACTTTACCTGTTTCACTCTGCAGCAAATAGGCCCTAAACATTTTTTTTAAAGATGCCCCAGACTTCTCCTTTGGAAGTTTTTCATAAAGGCTTTAAAGCAGGACTGCGTATGCAGCTGTGCCCAGCACTGTGCTGGCATTTCCCATATAAAGCCATATGAAAATAGGGTTAAGCTGCAAGACTTCTGAAGTCTTCGCATGCCCACCTTTGGGGGTGTGTTCCTGCCCTGCAGAAGAACCGTGGCTACCAGGCTCGTGGCTGTTAAACGAGGGAGCGTCAGGATGGGGTCTGGAGATAGAAGGTTGCCTGCAGGTTGTACAGAGGGTACGCAGGGTGTCAGCTGGGTTTCCCTCAGTGTTGAAGGTAGCCTGGATGCTGGCCATGCTGCCTGGCCAGGGTCTCCTTGGAGATCAGGTAGCCTTAACAAGTTTAAATGCCGCTCAGTAGCTTAAATAGAAATACAGTGCACACGAAGAACACTTACACTTCTGCATAATTGGCAAGTTATCCAGATTTATTGCTTTTGGAGTGGGGTATGGTGGTATCCAGGAACAAGCTCCTTTACTTAGGATAGAATTATCGTTCCATGGCCATGGACTGTGCTTCAAAACTTGCACCGTTTCTCAATTTGCAGTACAGAGTTGCTCAATGTCCTTCAAAATTTCCCTAAATCACTTTTTCATCTATTTAAAAGAGCAAAGCCCTGTTGCATGCTTGTGGGAAGATGTTTGGAAGATATCCTATTCAGTATTCTCTTAATTAGAAACAGACTGCTTTTAAATTTAGCAAAGCAGCTACTGTACCAGAGGCAGTGTGTGCTAATATACTAATACTCATGTCTACAAAAGAAGTCTGTTTTGAGCCACGTCGACAGGCAAAGACAAGCTAAGAACGTATGAATTGCCATACTGGATCGGAGCCTTCTGATGTAGGCTGTGTTCTGGATTAGAAACTTAAGGAGGAAAACTAAACAGCTCTGCAGTGAGGGTCTGTCATGTATGACAAGGGTTTGTGTTCATCTTGGTAAAAAAAAAAAAAAAAATTTTTCTGTTAGATAGCTTAACTGGAGAGTAGCCAAACAGTGTTTATGGCTCCTGTGGTGCGCTCGGCCTCTGTGGCATCTCTTGCAGACCAACTCTGCAGGCTAGGGGTGTGCTGCCAGCGGGTGGGTAGGGTGGGCTGGAGGGCAGCATGGGAGGCTTCATAGCCGAGAGGTGTGGGTCCTGCAGGCATGCGCTCTTTGGCTCTTGTTAGATAGCTTAACTGGAGAGTAGCCAAACAGTGTTTATGGCTCCTGTGGTGCGCTCGGCCTCTGTGGCATCTCTTGCAGACCAACTCTGCAGGCTAGGGGTGTGCTGCCAGCGGGTGGGTAGGGTGGGCTGGAGGGCAGCATGGGAGGCTTCATAGCCGAGAGGTGTGGGTCCTGCAGGCATGCGCTCTTTGGCTCTCCTGTCTGCCGTTGTCGTGCCTGGGAACCAGCCGCGTTTCCAGGCAGTGTGAAGGCATCGAGCAATATCCTGTTCCTACATGAAGTTTATTGCCTAAATGGTCTGGCATGATGAGGATGAGCAGGAGAGAGAGGACATGAGAGATCAATGTACCGTTCCTCCTGTAACCTCTAGGACATGAGGGAAGGTGGTAGGATAATGCTGTATGTAAGATGTTTTCTAAAAGAGCATTTAAGCTCAGAGCAATGAAGCTGTGGTTCTTTGAGAAAATAAGAGGAGCAGCAGATGGGATCTATTGCAGAGGGCAGGAGGTGACTGTGAGTTAGAATTAGTGGTTTTATAGCTTGCTTTGGTCACACTTAAGTTGCTTTGTTTTCTGAGGCATGCAGGAAAGCCTAGATAGCAAATATTTGGGGTTTGGTTGGGATGTTGTTTTTCCTTTCATTCCTTGGGGACAGGAAGGTCATCTTATGTTTTTATGTGAATTTACATATTATAAGGGGAGGTTGTTTGTGGGGGATTTTTTTGTTTAACTGAATTTGTGCTCCATGCCACTGTTTCTTTCCTGCACTGGTTGGACTGCGTTTTTGAAGAGACAAGCAGAACTATTTCATATGGGAAAATATTTCCAGATCAATTTGAAACATACCTTTATTCCCTTTCCTCCCTACAGTATATGTTGCATGAGGTCATTTTTTCCCAATTGTATTCTGTCAAAATTTGATCCAAAAAGCCCTGAGGAGTGGAAATGATCTCTCTTATATTGTTCTAAGGCAAAGGTGGGTACACAGCCTTCAGGAGTAGCAAGGCTGGAAGGATCACGGCCCTCCCAAGCACCCTGCCTGCTGCCCTGGGTCAGCCTGTCCCCCGCAGCTTTCCGGTTAACTCGGCAGCTGGCGGCAGCGGTGGTATCTCGTGCAGGTTCTCAATTGGTGCACGCGGCCAATAAAAAGCATTTCTAATCTGAATGCTGTAAGTTTTGGGGACTCCTTTGGGTGTCTGTGCGGGAAGTCATACTGCAGCTATTTGGCTTGTAGTGTGTAACTTCTCATTTGGGCATGCGTGTCACTTGAGCTGGTGTTTCTGTGCCAGTAACCTTGTCAGAAGGCATAGGAAGGAGTCTGTGGAAAAAAATAAGTGTTACAGCAGTGGTGCTAAGCAGATGCACGCTTAACGCTTCCAGAAAGCTTTATTTTCTTTAGAGTAATATGTGATTCCATAAGACGGGTAGAAAACAAGGACAGAGAATAATACAATTGTTGTCCATAACATAATGCCCAAAGTGTGAAGGAGCTGCTTGTGGTTAGACCTGCTACACCATGGGTCTCTGTAGCACAAAACCCAGCAATGGCACCTCTCTGGAGCTTGATGTTGGGAAGCGAGTTTCTTCCACCACTACGAGCTGCAGTCTCTTCCCAGGCATCTTGCAGGGCTCTGTCTTCCTTGTCCAGTATATGACTGAAGGCCAGTGCTTACAGTAGAGTCAGCAGGTCAATGCAAGGAAAGCTTGGACATTCACGTTGACACATACACACACACACAAAAAGGCAAGCATCCTTTCTCTATAGCATGGAGTGCTTCTTGGAGGATGCTGGGGGAGGAGAAAGAATTCAGTACAGTGGCTGGGCTGTAGAATAAATGCTAGAATAGACCCAAAATGGTCCTTTTGTTCTTGATATATTGGCCCAAATCCATGGTGTCAAACAGCATTTCTCATTTCTCGGGAGGTATTTCTTACCAGTTCTTACCCTGTTCAGCAGCTGGGAGACGCCAATTTGTTTCAGAGAAATGAACCAAACCATTGGACTCATTGATGGACTCATTTAGATGGAAATCGTGTGTCTGGAGCATTTCTCATTTTCAGAAGGTTTCTGGGAAGGAAGTGGTTGAACACCTACCAGCCATCAGTTCCATGTGTAATAGTCTGTAAGCTGCACCCAGTACCAAGAAAAGGAGACGCTGAGAGAGTGGGATTCTTATTTGGAGAGAGGACAAGGAATATAAAGGACACGCCAATTCGTTTCAGAGAAATGAACCAAACCAGTATTGTATGTAAACTTTGCTTTCATCTCATTCTCTGGATTGATGGACTCATTTAGATGGAAATCGTGTGTCTGGAGCATTTCTCATTTTCAGAAGGTTTCTGGGAAGGAAGTGGTTGAACACCTACCAGCCATCAGTTCCATGTGTAATAGTCTGTAAGCTGCACCCAGTACCAAGAAAAGGAGACGCTGAGAGAGTGGGATTCTTATTTGGAGAGAGGACAAGGAATATAAAGGACAGAATGAAGAAACACTGGCTTTCGAAGTTTTCACGCCATACTCAATTAACTGCTTGCCATTGCATGGATGTGCAAAATGTGTGACTAGAAGAGAAGATAATGTGGTTTCCAAAGTATAGTTTTAGATTCTACAAAAAGTGACTATCACCTTTGCGAGGGCTTCTTTTTGCGGCATTATGGATTAAGCATTTGTTTTACTAAAAACATCTAAATAGTCTTACTTTAGTGTTTCTTTTATCAGTCCTATGGTTCCTCTATCTATGTAAGCTGTTGCTTGGAGTGTTTTATCCAGCAGTCGATGTACATACAGTGAACAGACGATGTTGGTATTTCATTTTTATGTGTGGAAGAAATATTCTTGTTATAGGATTCTGAGAGAATTTAAGAGAAGTACCCAAAAGGGATATGTTTAGGATATTTCTATTTCAGAGAAGCATGAAAAATAACCACTTTAAGCTTTGCTTCAGCAGAAGCTGCATTCAGGGAAAGCCTTTCCAAATTCCAGTGAAATTTCTCCACTTTGGATAGATGACAGAGAAGTCAGGAAGTGATGGTGAATTTCTTTGATAGTGTTACACGGTTGACTTTCGTTCTGCTTTTATAAAATTGGATGCCAATATAAAAGGAAATTTTATAAAATAGAGGAGGGAGAAGTGAGCATATGAAGTAGAAAGATAGGTATCTGGGGAGTGGAACAACAAAAAGTAAGGCTCTGTCAAACAGTTTTCCTTAGGTACTTGTAAAAAGTGCTGTTGCCATTTGGGTTTAGGCAAAACCCCACTGAGCTGCTGGGTCTCACCACTACTGTTCATTCAGAATGTACGTGAAGAGCAGTTGAAATCCTGAATCACTGACATCTTTACACAGACCAAAAGATGTATGAAAGGCAGCCACAAAATCCAAAATGTTTTCCAAGGACCCAGTAAACCTTTAGTGACAAGTGTATTTGATTTCAACTGTGTGTAAAGGAGAAAATATTACTGAGAGGTATGGAATTATATTGAAAAGTTGGAAATAGCCAGAAAGGGGACTGAGAGGGAGTTTTTAAGTGAAATTATTGGCTGAATTTAGAGCTGGGACTGTAAAGAGTAGGTGTGTTCTGGTCTTTTGATTTTAGAAAAATAAGTATTTATCGTGCTTTTCCTGTGCAAGCAAGCAGAATTGTTTTAAAGCCATATATAGTCTGTATCAGCCTCTGATGTAAGTGACCTGCAAGGACTCAAACTTAGTCAAGTGCTGACTGTCACAGGCAAGACAAAGTAAATGACAACCTCCGGTGGATCTGGATACTGGGATTTATTTCAGAACCAGAGATTAGCATTCTTACCCGATTTGATTGTTCTCATTTGTTGTCTCTTACCATGGTGTGATGTTCCCTAGATCTCGACTTCCCTTTGCTGGAGGTGACTGCTGGCCTGGGAAAGCTGGCAGAGTTGGGGCAGTTCCTGGGGCAGCAGTGCCACTGCTGGCAGTGTTGACCACCCACAAGTGTTACTAGTCAAGGTCCCTGGCCGATCCCCAGCATTCATCTCTATGCATATATCCCCGTTCTCTGGGATCTTCCACCACTTCAAGGATCTTTCCTGCAGCCAGCATCTTCACTTTCTTCTTTCCAGACCCTCTCCTGGGTTTTGTTCCATGACAGTCACTTCTTTTTATGAACGCTTGGTTTTGGCGTGGAACCCCAAGCCCCTGTTTTTCCTCACCTAAGTAGTCTGTATGCAGAAGCACGACACATAATCAGCCTTGTAATTGGGGATAATGTCTCTTATCTCTATTAGTCAGAGGATTCAGGGCATGCCACTTCTGTTTAGTCTAAATGTTATCAAAATTTACAACCAGTCTGTACCAGTTGCAGCTAAAGCAGGTTTCTACACAAGAGTTCAAAATGCTGATTTTGGACATTGAGATGGGCACACACAGTTTGCTGCCTTCACACTTCAACCTACTTTCTGCAATGGGGTGTCAAGCAGTTTTGTATGTATTTAGCTTCTGGTGTTGCATATGCGGAAGAGAATGGACATGTGCCACAAAATCAGTCTTGTGTTCTTCAGCAGGATCATCCTCGGGTGATCCTTTGGATTCCTCCCATCCTAGAGGGCCCGTTTGTGATCAGGGTGAGTAGCTGTGTCTCACACAGTCAAGCCTACTGACTTTATCGGAATTATTTGAATAGTTTCTACTAGTGGGGGTTGCAAACTCAGGTCCATAAAATTTGTGGTTTCAACCGCAAGTCCTAGAATACATCGATTTCTTGTAGAACTATTCTTAAGCATCTCGTTAGTCTTGTTCACACGAAGGAAAATCCTCTCCATGAATCCATGGGAACTTCATAGGAGAATACTCTTCCCAGAAAGCCAGACTACTGTGTGCCAAGCAATCTCTTTTCTTCCTGTAGATCTAGGGATATAAAGTGTTGCTGAAATGTTCTTGTGATGCTTGTGAAGTGCTGATGTAACAAATGTATTTATTGTTAAAGGTTTAATTCTTTTTCTTCAGTGTTCTACTAGAAGTATATGGCTTTTGTTCTAAGGCTTTCAAGCCTCATGTCATATACACAGTGTGTGAGAGAGACACCCTGTACAGGGTGATAACAGAGGGGAGAATGGCCTTTGTTAGTCTCCTGGGTGTGAATATTCTGAGAAATATTTTTACGCTCTTTCTGACATAACGTGGGAAATGCTGTGTTGGTCTCATTGGTGGCATAACAGGAGCTTCCTGTATGTGACGTGTCGGTACGGTGCCCGCAGAGCCCCTTATTTTGTGGATGCAGAATTTCAGATTTCTGAGAGCAGAAGTGGACTGGAGGCCTATGTAGAAAAGGTTTACTGAACACAGCATGTGAATGCTAACAACTGTAGCTATGTTGTAGCATCAGCTGCTCTCATCTGTTGCATCAGACCTCTTTCCAAGGTTGGGTCTTTTGTAAGTGATTAAACTGGAAGCTTGTTGCTAAACTGACACACTTGGTTTGAACAGAGAAAATAAGTTCAAGTTAATCTTCTGGATACTCATTAATGGGATCCTGGGCTTTCCTTCAAGTAGGCTGTAAGCAGATATGTGCAAGTTTTATCAGCTCAAATGGGAGATACAATGCATCTGCAATTACTTTTTACACCAGAATCACTTCAGATACTGCTTTAAGACAGACTACAAGAGGCGTTGTGTGAGAGAAAGAAATGTCAAGAGGGGCAAAGAGAAACAAGAGCTGTGGAGGACATTGCCTGAGTTAAATTATGCTCATTAATTCAATTTGAGGCAGGAATGTGTGTAAATAAACCCTGGCAGCTGCAACAGCTCTCATTTCTGCAGGGCTTTGGCAAAAAAAAAATGCAGGGGCCAATGGACATGAAATCCTGGCGCTCTTTTGAGAAACTGCAGGCAGACAACTCTGCAGCCGGGAGAAAGAACAATCCAAGATTTACTGAAAAGACGTAATCACTTTAAGGAGACTTGAAGAGTGTGGAGTTTCAGACATGCAGATTTGGAGGTAAAATTAGTGCAGACACAAACTAAAACATTGAAAAACCATGGGGCTTACCTAATTCTCCTGGGTTAATGGCATTATTCACGTTCCAAATGTCCAGCCTTAAGATGGAGCATGAGTATTGTAGCTGTACCATTCAGTGTCTTCAGAGTAACCCGAGTCTGGGTTTTCACAAGCAATTGTCTATAGATAGTGTAACTGTGCTGTGTACGGAAAGTCAGATATATTGGCTATATGAAGGAAACATCTTTGTTCCTCTTCCTGATACTGGATCCCCCCTGAGTGCCTATAAGAGCCGTGGTCCTAGAATTTGTGCCCCACTGTCCTGTTCCCAGATATTCAGAGGACAGGTATCTCAGTGGGTGCTGCAGAGCTGAGGATGGGAGAAGAACAGCTCTGCAACAGTTCACAAGTGATGAATGGATTCTCAAATCAGTCAGTTTTTCAGTTGTGCTTTTTTAGTAGCAGCAGTTGCTATTTTTCTGACACCGCTTTGAATCTGAGCTTGCTATATCAATGTTATATGAAAAATAAAATTTAAGAAGTGAACAGTCCTTGACCAAGGAAGAATCCTTGGTTTTACTGGTTTTAACGTAGAATTTCAAATAATGTCACCTAGAGTTAAAGCAGCTTGAATTTTAAAGGCAGCCAGACAAACTTTTTAATAGCAGTATTTGAGGTAACTATTAATTGATTATATTTTACCAAACACTTGAAATCTGATGTGAAAAAGCAAGATTTTTTTTTTTCCTCAAATGAAAACCAACTTCACCTAGGTCCCCTATTCTACAGATCTTGGATTTTATCTCAGTTCTATTGTCTTCAAACATTTACATATCTGAAAATTTCCTAAAAGTGTGCTGGCGAGGGAGCCTGTGTGAAAACGAGATCTAGTAAGGGCAAAACCATAGAGCAAAAGCTGCAAATGGAAGAACTTGACGTTAGCAGTAATAATAATGCTTAGTATTTGGATGTTCCTTGAGTTCTGGAGTAGCTGCTTTGTTTTGCACATTGTATGTGCTAATTTGTCTAAAGATGCATATGTATTT
The DNA here is from genome assembly GCA_000699545.1 of Podiceps cristatus. Lineage (NCBI taxonomy): Eukaryota > Metazoa > Chordata > Aves > Podicipediformes > Podicipedidae > Podiceps > Podiceps cristatus. The sequence goes on from KL283906.1 coordinate 22,529, forward strand.
AATTGTAACTTTTTAAATGTAATGAGGTTTGTCAATAGCACTTCCAAATTTCGAAGTTAGTTTCTTAAATAGTACTTTGAAATATGTGTGTGCTCTGACTTCACCACTGTCTTTATCTGTTGGATGTAGTAGGCACCTGTGCATGGCTGATGATAAGCCAGGAGGCACTTGGGGAGTTTCATGAAGAAGCAGATCAGTTGTTCAAATACTGAACTGGCTGCTATTTCGTTAAATAGCTGTGTCTCAGTAGTAGAAGCAGAGCTGCATTAAATACATTGACCAACATGTCTAAGCTTTTCTTATTGCTGTGTCAGAGAACACATGAACAGACCAGACACTTTTGTGCCATTGAAGTTGGAGCAGTGATGGACGTTTGGAAATGTAGGTCACAAAAACAGAGAACTGGGAAAAGGCAGCCCAGCAGTCAAACAAGGATAGACCCAGTCACATGTAATACTTGCAGTAATTTTGTTGAAAATGGCATAAAAACAACAGCATACAAAAGTTTACTGGTCCTTCAGACAGTTTAATTACAAGCTTGTCATAAATCTGTTTCTTTTAGTCTGGAAAGAATCTGCCTGATCAGTGGTGGTCAAAACTCAGGGCAAACTGCTGAGACTTCTAGTACATGATTTTACGCTTGCCTTTTTCTAAGCTGTTGTTTACATCCAGTGTTATTTTTGCCCTTTTCAGCCCAGTGCACCCTTGACACTACTAGCTTCAAATGTCATCTAATGTGAGATTTCGTGATAGAAGAGCAGCAAGATCTGCTCATACCTGCTGTCTTTCAGTAGCTGCCTCTGGGTCAGTAGCCTCTGGCTGACTTTACTGTTCTTGGGAAACTTGAATTTTAATCATCTGTTCCTGTCAAGAGCATCATAAGGATCGCTCTTTCCTCAGTCTCAGTACAGTGAGTCTGAACACACATGTGCTGGTTCCCTGGAAGTCTCGGCTTGCGATTAGCGTTGGCTGGAATGAAGTCAGTTGTGATTTGTATTCTGCCTCTTGTGCGCTTCCCTATTGATAACAGAGAGGCATCCGGTATTTAAAAATCTGAGCACAGCACACCCTCACCAGCGTGGTTGCTTCCCTTCAGCTTCTCTGCCCATTGCTGCCCAGGCCAGATGCATATAGCCAGCACCCTGACATACATCCCTGCATAGGTGCACTTGGGTGCAGCCGCACTCATCCGATTCACAGCGGCTGCTGCCCGCGCCGTGTGTGTGCTCGGAAGCATGCCGTGCTTCAAAACACCATTTCTGTTAATGCACATGCATCTTTTTTGTACATAACATTTTCTGTAAATTCAAGACATGAGGAATGAATTCTGTTTCCTTTCTGGTTGCTCAGAGGCAGCTGAGGAGTGGCTTCTGCAGCTTCAAGTTTGACTCCTTTTCCCTTGGTCTGGCTCCTTGTGGGGCCGGCAGCCACAGTCCAGCTTCCTGCTCGTGGCCTGGGCCCCTGCACCTGTTCAGTTAACCGCCTCGAGGAAGGTCCCGTCCAGTGCTAGCTGCTCCCTTGCCCCCCCGGCCGTGCAGTGCGTATTCCAGTCGGGCTTCATAAGAGCAGAAAGGACTTGGAGAAATTTTGTGAGCAGTCCAGCAGTCACAGCAGGGGATTGAAGGGCTTTTTCCAGAGTGCCCTCAATTAATTAGCGTTGCTGTGGCTAAAGACTTCCTGGAGCCCAGGTACAGCTTTGAGTGCCAACACTGCAGGGAAGGCCCTGAAGAGTCATTTCAGTGAGTTCTTTGCTTTATATTTGATTCCTTCCATTTTCCTTTTTCTTCCAAAGGGACTCAACTAGAACAGGAGTCATGGCCTCACTGAAAAGGGAATTTATCACAGTAGAATACATTACTGAGTCAGAGCCCTTTTTCCCTGCTTAGCTACTGCTGGCCATTTGTGTAATCTGTTAAACCGTTTGGAAACTTCTAAACATCTGTGCCAGAACTCGGCTATGAAGCATAAAAAGCATAGTGCTGTCCTAAGCTGAAAAATCAATTTGATAGTCTAAAATGTGGCTGCATCGCTGTGCTGTGGTCATCATAGCGACTTGCAGAGCTCTCCTTTGCCACCCCTGCACTCTGCAGTTAGGGTTTAGCATTCCAAAGCCCAGTCCGCCTCCTATGGTCTGCCTATTTTGGGGATTTTTATTTATTAAATCAGACATCCAAAGACATTTTCTCTGTGCAAGTTTTTAGGGTTTGTTTTGATTTGAGGTTTTTTGTGATTTTTGTTTTTGTTTGGGGTTTTGGTTTGGTTTTTTCCCAATCTACATTGGCCAGCATCTCAAAATCAGTGACTGGTTTTTAGTTTTGAGCCAGTGGTGGGTTTGAGATCTGTCTTAACATCATAAAGCAAGAAGTTTATAGCAACAGAGAAGGAAGAGACTCCCAGATTTTTATCTTACATATGGGCGAGTACATGCTTTTACCACATAGTGTTATCAGCTATGCTGTTCAAAACACTTGATAGGGATGTTACTAATCAAATTAATTCCATTAAGAATAGGTTTTGTATCTGCCAGTGAAGGTGGATGCTTTTGTTGGAGCCTGAGGCTTGGAAGGCTGAGAGGATGGGAATGTTAGTATGTTAAAGTAATTATTGCTGTGATTTTATAGACTAATCAGTTGTGACCTTTCTCTGCCTCTCACTGGAAAGCTGGAGGCTTCCCCCTCTGTGATAATCTAAATCTACTATTGTTGAATTCTTATGATGAAAAGATCTCAAATGGCCATCAGCTTTCCCCTAGAAACTTACTGTGGGCTTGAGCAGTGTCCCTGTAAGGCTCAGGTGGGTTTTAATGTGACTTTAATTCTGCCATCATATGTGTGCTTTACAATATGACCGCTACTATGATTCAAACAGTAGCTTGCACTGCTGTGTAATTTTTTTCGTGACTTGGGTACATGTGTCATGTTTGATAGTGGTACTTACTGTGCTATGTGCAAGGTGATATATTCCTTGAAATATTTGGGATGGGGTAATATAGTAACTATTCATACACACCAAATATGCCAGACAATATTAGAACATAGGATAATCATAGAAATGTGGTAATTTTAAGCCCATTTATATTAGCTTTCTAGCCCACATCATCCCCTGAAATCAAAGAAATTATGCAGTACAGAGCTGCGATCTAAATTATTAAAATGTGTTCCTTGGAGAAGAGCTATGTTCATATATAAGTCTAACTCAATAAAGATTTATTGGATTTTCTGATAGTGGGAACTAAGTAAATAGACAGGAACGAGGTGGGGGAGGAGGGGGGAATTACAAGGGGCTATACACCAATGACCAGGTGGTGAAAAAGAAACCCTTGTGATGAATAGCATTTCTGTTTAAGAAATACATGTGCAATATTTTAATGACAGTATTGAAGTACTGTACTTCAGCAGTATAATACTCTTCCTGTAGAGGAACTTCAGCAGTGCTAAGGTCACTTTTTTCCTTGGCTGTGCCATTTCCCAGCCTTGAACTACTGCTTCAGTTCCCAGATATTTGCCCATCCATCTGTTGTTTACCCATTTGTCAGTGTTGGTTTCCATGTATTCCCTTCTACTTTATGCAATATCTTTAAGGGAAGGAGAAATTAAGATCTGATGAGGCACTCTACCTTCCCTCCCGCCATCACCAGCATTGTTCTCTTCTGCTTCTTCCAGCAGTCCCGCCCCCCAAAAAGACACATCATTTCCCGCTTCTTAAACTCTTCTGCATCCATTCACCATCTTTTATTCAATAACCTATTGGTTTCCTCTGACATCTAGCAAATCACACTGGTTTTCCTACCTGCCTCACAAAATACTCCCCCACATCCTTTTTTTCCTGTTTTTTCTTTAGTCACTGTAATGTCAGTAACCCCTTGTGCGGTTTCCACGTTTCTTCAACCAGGACTGTCTTCAGTCCAGTTCTGCCATCTTCTTATCACAGGCTGTCTTGACTAATTCTCAAGCCACTGGCTTTTTTTTTGTTTGTTTTTTGACAATGCTGGTATCATCTTCCTTGTAAAAGCCACTTGTCCTAAGCTATCGTGTCAAATGTCTTGCTATGTCAGTTCCTGTAGGAAAGAAACCTCATCGTACAAGGCAGGTAGTAGTTCTCTTTTAATTATAGAAGACACTGCTGAGAGAAAGCAAAGTAGGTCCTGACCAGAATGTCCCAGCAGAGTAATGGACAGAGCAAAAGTCTCTTAAGAACTATTGACTTTGAGACTTTTTAAGCAGTTAGTGGTGTTAGGCTCTGTGTGGAAAGCACACAGCAGATTCTACTGCGATACTGGGAACTAGTTGTATGAGTAGTCTGTGGTCACAGGTGCCCTGCAGCATTGTGCTGACATTCTTCAGTTACACAGTCTGATTCAGGAAAAGCAATGCAGTGGGTTTTAAAATATATTATTTCTCTGTACTTCGTGAAATACAGGTTAGTTCTTCATGCGAATGTGTGGTTGACAAGTATAAGTAGTGTTCGAAATAGATGTGCAACTGTAACATTGTACTAATAGTCTTCATGCATATTTTGGTATAAAGATGTGGGTGTAAAACTTCATTGAGGGGAGAAGTACGTCAAAAGGGTTAAGAATCCATAGAAGAGATTAAGGATCAAATGGCCTCATGGAGGAAGAGGGAACTCAAGTCTGAATAATGCTGTGAGCTTTCTTGGAACAGAGCACTGCCAGCTGCTGTTATAATCCCATCATTCTCAACAGGCACACAGCGAGTCTGGGACGGTCAGGTCTCCAAATGCAGTATTAAATGAGCTACTTTGGAAGCTGGCATGCAGGGTTATGTCATCCTCTTGATGAAGTGGCCTGTAGTATGCATCCTTACACATCTGTAACCATTTAGGAATGCCCCTAAGTTTTCCAAACTGCTACAGACCAGAAGAAGAAAGAAACGATACGGGAAGAGGAACACTGTGGATTTCATAATGAATAAGCTTGCAGTCCAGGAGGGAGTAAATAACTTTGGAGGAGACACTTCTGCTCTGACTAAGCACTTTGCTTCTTTTTTTTTTTTTTTTTTTGGAAGCTTATCTCTTTAATACTGTCGCTGGATCTCCCTTTGCGTGGCTAGTACTGAGCAGACATCTGGACTTAGCCTCGTACAGACAGCATACAAACTCAGCACAATAGCAGTAGATGCAGAATATGTTGTTTGTGCAGTTGTTGGTCTTCTCACAGTTGACTAAGCTGAGAGATGTAGGTAGTGACAGAAGGAGGCAAGTGTGAGCACCTGAAGGGTTTACACTTTTTTTTTTTTTAAAATTGCTTCTCCCCAACTTGATCTTTCCCTTCTCCGCCTCTCATCTTCCTTCTGTTCATCCCTGTGACTGTATCTTTTGGTGTCTGTGTTCCTTTGCTAAGAAGAGATCAGAAAGCAGGTTGCCATTTCCATCACACTTGAATTACAGTAGCTGGTCTAAGAAGTATGAGGCAGAGGCCAGCCCATTATTTAAGCTTTCAGACTGCTTCTCCCCAACTTGATCTTTCCCTTCTCTGCCTCTCATCTTCCTTCTGTTCATCCCTGTGACTGTATCTTTTGGTGTCTGTGTTCCTTTGCTAAGAAGAGATCAGAAAGCAGGTTGCCATTTCCATCACACTTGAATTACAGTAGCTGGTCTAAGAAGTATGAGGCAGAGGCCAGCCCATTATTTAAGCTTTCAGACCCCACTTGAACATCCCTGGGGATCATGGTCCACCTCTTAGTGCAGCAAAGTGTAATGTGGGAAGCACTGGTGCAGAGTGAAGAATTTAAGAACAAGTTCATACTTTTTGGCAGGCCCTGATAGTTTTCCTGGAACTGCCCCAGTGTATATTATAGATCAGTCTGCAACACTGACTAGATCAATATCCTTCTCCCAGGTTACAAGTGATAGGACAATAGGAAATGGCCTCAAGTTGTGCCAGGGGAGGTTTAGATTAGATATTAGGGAAAAATTCTTCACAGAAAGGGTCGTTGGGCAGTGGAACTGGCTGCCCAGGGAAGTGGTCAAGTCACCATCCCTGGACGTGTTTAAAAGATGGGTGGATGAGGTTCTTAGAGATGGTTTAGTAGTGGGCAGGTATGGTTGGACTTGGTGATCTTAAAGGTCTCTTCCAACCAAATGATTCTATGGTAATATCACTTTTCCAAGAAGAGTCAAGATCCTTGTTTTCTTGATGCTGAATCCTTTAATTCCAGTGTGGCACTAAGGATCTACATTGGGAACTGCTAGGAAGTTGAGGGATCTCCAGCAGAGCTGTGAAAGGGAATCTGGCATTCATGCCATCCTCCTTTCCTGTAAAACCATAATCCCTGCTTCTGTTTGAGGTGCCAGCCTCCTCCTGAAGTGTTTCTTGCCCTGACAGAGTCCCCTTTCCAGTACAGGTACAAAAGCAACTTGCTGGTCTGCCTGGAGCCATCCTAGGTCTCCACATGTGTGGGCTGGACTCTCAAGCATTGTGTGTGCCAAAATTTCTCTCATTCTGACTCAGTCGGTCAAGAGCAAGGACATGGTCTAGCACCGAGATGCCCCTGTCCACTCTAAATAACTTCCCACACCTTTTTAAAATATTAGAATGAAAGGGATTAATTTTAGAAGGGGATTCAGGGCATTATTCCCTGAGGAAAGGTAAGGTTTTTAACTCAGATTTGTAAATGCATCTTAGAGTTAACAAGCATTTTTATATGTCCTTGTGTCTGTAACTAAAAGCTGTGCTCTTTCTATGCTAATTATCTCCTTCCTTGATTACTCTAAACTCTTCTGTTTTTATATCCCTAATTCCCAAATCATACTTTCAATTTTTCCAAGCTTTAGCAGCTAAAATTCTTTTGCCATTAATCAGACCCTGCATCATTCCCAATTCCTCCTCAAGGTCCTCATGTGTTGTTTCTAGTGTTGCCAACTCTTGCTAATTTATTACGAGCAGCATGAGCCTGGCCTTTGCTCAGGAGGCCGTAGGAACAGGAGAAAATTTGCGGTATACCTCTTCTACATTCATATGCTTTGGAAATTGAGTAAATCTACACCTGATGTACCGTAGCATGAAAATACTCAGGTAAGAATCCCATATCTTCACAGTTATTAATGATAGACGTTGAATATATGTGCCTCTCTCAACCTTTTCTGTTTTGTGGTGTTACTTTGGCCAGGTAACCCATTTCACATATAGACCATTAAGCTTTTAAGGGTGGCTTCAAGCCATAATGGGAATAAAATCTGTTTGTATAAATAGGTGAAAAAATGTTGTTGTTTGCCATATGGCCTAATGAAGGAACAGCCTGTACTGTAAGATTTGTTAAACCCCACTGGTGTCAGAATGCTTTGTATTTGCCCAGCACATAAGATGGTTTAAAATCAGTGCTGATGTCTCCATGCTGGTATAAAAGCCCACTTTCACCTCTCTAATATCCCACATCAGGTACTATTATGTTTCGTTTCACTCCCTGGTAATGTTAGCACAGAACACCCTGCCGGTGCGCCCTGAGTTAGTCGGTGCCAGTGTACCTGAGATGGGAGAGGAGGCAACTGAAACAGCGGAGGAAGGTACTTCAAGCTGAACTGGCGTCTTGATTTAGCAACATAGGTGAAACTTTCCCATTTCCTCCCACCTTCTATGGCAGGCCTAGGTCCTGTTTCTTGGGTCCTTTTTCTCAAGCTTCCTTTTGTGTTGCAGAAGGCTGACAGTTCTTCAAAGCGTAGGATGTTTGGTGTTAACCTTCTGGCACTTCGGAGTCCTGGCTTTGGTTAGGTCTTCTAAGCAGTTCTGCAGCAGAACACGGCATGTTGCTGTATGTGATAAATTTTTGTCATCATTTGTGCTTGTCTGGGAGAGAGTCTAAAATTAGAACACAGATTTAAATTTGAACTGGCTCATGATTTTGTAACCGATCTTTTAGTATTGCTACACTTTTATTTCTTGCGGCTCACCATCAAGGTTGTAAGTATTTTATATTCAGTTTCATAGCTTGTGAAGGTGAATAGTCAGTCCATCCTAGTCCTCTCTAACCTTTCTGGGGCTTAATTTTGTATTAAGAATAATTTTGTAAGAAGGAAAAGACTATATTTTGCGGAAAGTATGTCACAGAATCTACCACTCCTTTCTTTGAAGGTGGTTGTAACATTGTAGAATATTTGGTGACCCCTGCCTGGCTGGAGAAATTGTGGTGGTTGCGCGTGCCCGTCTGTAAGACAACTTCCTGCGTTCTGCTGAAGCTTGTCCTGGCCAAATGCTGCACTAAAAACTTTTCGGGAAGGGAAGCATCAAAGCAGACTTGCGATGCTCTGTTCTTGCTGTGTTCGGGGGAAATGAGACTTTGTGAATAGTCCAGAAATGTCTAATTACACTACTGACGACTTTCTTTAATATCACCCTGGATCTTTCCAACTTTCCACTTGAAACACATTTTAATAAAATGCAGCCATGAATGTGCAGTTCTGCTTTTGTCTGTGCCCCTGAAGTGTGTTGCCATTTCAGTGTATGCAGGCATCAGGTAAGCTCCTCTTTTGCTCCGTCATAGTTCTGTCTTAGCCCCAAATAGTATTGCATGGTCTTCAGTCTTTGACCTCTTCTGGCTGGTTAGTTTTGTTTCCTTGGCCTTGTTTCACGATCAGATGCACAGTGTAAATTTGCACAAGGCAGTTGAAAGTCTGACTGTGACTGAAATGATGTTGAATCATGGGCAATTTTAATCCAGTGTCAATAGTCAGGAGTCAGCTCCTATGAAGTCAAACCAAAGTGTGATCTGACCTTTTATTTGCTGGACAGAAAGGCTAGTGCGTGTTTTCAGTAAGTTGCTGATTTTTACATGTTTTTAAGACAAATACTTCAAACATTTCCTTTTAAATGGGTGTTTTGGAGTGTCAGAGGAAACTCTGGTAGCCAAGACACATGCTATAGTACACAATATGCATCAGGTGTTGTGAAATACTGATCTGCTAAAACAATTTCTTTATAGAATGGGAATTTTTTTTCTGTTTCTAAATGAGATTCTTAAATGTTTTTCTTGAATTTGCTATAGAAAACATTATACCTCATGTTGAGTGAGCAAATAATGGAGCTGAGAGAATGCAAGAAGCCTTGCTCTCCTTTCTCTAAACCCAAATCATCGTTTTGCAAAGACCAGCGGAAGCTCCCAGCAGCACTGGTTTTGTGAAGGCATCACCTCGGAGCAGGAGGGGAGAACGCCTAGCACAGGCCGGCTGTGGGCTGAAGGTGGAAAGGCAGTAGGTAGTTCTCATACAGGGGTTACTGGAGCTATTGCTTTGGTTGGGCAGAAGCTGTAGCAGAGGCCAAATGAGAGCCAGCCTTCTGCTGCAGTACAGCTTCCACTGTGGTCAAACCCCTGATTTGTACCTGGGTCACTCTCCTGGGGGTTATTTGTCCCAACGCATGAATCTACCCTGCAGCTTTCCCTTTTTCAGGGCACTTTGAGGGGCACTTGGAGCATCTCTTCTCTCTCTGCCACCGCCTTAATTCAATGAAATTTGAGTGAACTTAAGCTACTACTGAAATGGGAACTTCTGCCAAAATTGTTTAAATTTAGCCAATATATTCCAAAGTTTAGGAAGAGTCAGATACACAAGGCATGGTAACTTAATCCTTATTCTTAACACAGAAGCTAAAAAGACACTTCTGTTACTTGTTTGGCAACAAATTCTGCTTTTATAATTTGGAGCTGTGATTCACTTTGTAGCAGGAAAGTGTGATGTGTGGTGAGGAGTCTGCCAGAACACATCCTACATCCCTGGAAATTAATCCTCTTTCCCCCTCTGCTAGGATATGCTGCTGATCTTGGCATACCTTGTTGTTACTGTTTTCATCATCTTTTTAGACTGGGGTTTGCAAATGAGGTAAATAACCAACATTTGCACATCCTGCATCTTTTTATTAATACTTTTGATGTGTTTAGAAGCACAATCGCATTGTGTGTGTGCCTTGAGGGGTTCTCTTGGCCTCTTGTGTCCTGGTCTTCCTGTCAATCTTCATATTGTTCACAGATAAACATGTTGGTGGGAAGTTAGGCCAAGCTCCAAGGTCCTTCAGATAGGTCACTGTCTCAGGTCACTGTCTGAGCAGGAGCTCACAATATTGCATGGGCTCTGGGTTAGGCTGAATGTGGTCACTGCATTAGGCGCTCCTGGCAGGTGTGTGAAATCCAGGAGTTCCAGCATGATCCAGGGGAGAAGCTTAAGGCGAGAAGCTTAAGGCAAGGCCAATAGCCTGTGGCGCAGGAGAACACGCAGGTCATCCGTTTTAACAAACTGATGTAAATTGCTGAGCCTGTTCTTCCTGTACAGCTTACACACAGCTGTTACCTCTGAATATGGGGTGCTCTTAAAATTCACGGGTGTCTTTGATACTGTGTTTTCCCAGGTTGGCAGAGTAATTCTAGCTGTTCCCTTCCATACGTTTCGCCTAGCTAAGTTGCTCCTCAAGTAGAGCTGTTCGTTCCTCTACATTGCAGGGTGAGAGTGGCGTAACAGAATTTAGTTACTGAATCTGCTAGTAGTGCTCCAAGTTGGGGAAGCACTTCTTTCTGAGTAGTTGTAACAACAGTACAGTAAAGAGGAGCATGTAGTACTTGCAGCCAGAACCGTCTCTGTAGCACTTCTTCAATCTCATAAGTTGGATCTTACTCCAGTAGTATCAGGATCGGTTTGCTTGAGGAAAATGTCATCTGTACCATGGTACAGAGCAATATGCCTGTTGTTAATTACTGGGTTTTTTCTTAAGATTAAGTCCCATCTTGCCATTTGATTTTTCATGCAAGGTTTTCAGTGACACTTGTTAGATGTAGTGATTTAATGGCACTGTTTCTTCCAGAGACTTTGCTCTAGCTGCAGCTAGGTTTTTCCTGAGCTATATTTAACTATAAGATAGTCCGCATTAATTTTGAAGATCTTAAAAAATCAAAACAAAACAAAAAAAAACCAAAAACCAACCAAACAAAAAACAACAAAAGAAACCAAACAGCAAAACTTATGCTTAGTTTTATAATTACTTTTAAAACCTGGGGATACTTTCAAAAGTACTTAAGTGATAATGTTTCTGTGTCAAAAATTAAAATGTTCAGGGCCTTGTTTCTACCTAATGCTTCTGCTGGCAAGATATAATTAAAGTAATCTAAAGAGTCTTTTTTTAAAAAAAAAAAAAAAAAAATCCTCTGTATAAATGCAAAGAACTGAGAATGAAAGGATTTAACTGGCTTATTGTGAAAGGACACAGACCTACTGATTGCAAACTCGGTAACCCTTTCAGCTCTGTGCCCGAAGCTTTATGTAACTTCCTAGAAACTCCGTATCATCTAACTGACATCTTGCCCTGGAAGAGGAGGGGCACAGAACAAGATCAGAGATGGAGTGGGAAAGTAGGTGGTACCCAAGTGTCTCTGCCATCACAAGCAGACTTCTACACAGAGTATTTGCTGAACCCTCCCTCAGGAGTGGCTTTAAACAAAAGGTATGGGTTGTTTTTTACCTGGGAAATTAACTGTCAAGTGTAAGTGAACTTTGATACAGGGAGTCCTCTTGCAAATAGTTTGCACATTATGTAGCGTTTTGGCGTTTGTAACAAACCTTCGATTATTCACAAGGCCCTTCAAATGATGTCCTCTCTGATTGCATGTCCCCCATCAGCAGAAGGCCCTGGATGTGGACCATATAGCTTTTCTCTTTCTTTTCCTGGGCTATTGTATTTAGAGTCAGAGCTGCAAAAGGCAGCGTAGTCCCGGTGCCTGATTGACTTAATCCTGCAGGCTGCCCAGGATTGAGGAATTTCAGCCCTTTGTGCAGTTCCTCACTGGTGCAGTGGTAGGTGAGTGCACCCATCGTCTGGGAGTGCTTCTGTGCTACTGTGGCCCCGGGATTTGTGGTCAGGCATGATGCTGCCTCACCTCAGTTTGATATTGTCACTCTTAACCTTGATCTTCTGCTCCAGAGATGTGGGGACATGGTGACATCCAGCTAGTTGACACAGCGATGTTGTGTACAGTTGTGTGGGCTTTCTGCAGCAGAGCTAATTGTATCCATAAATGCACTTACACTAAGTAGGAGAAATATCTCTATTGTAAGAGAACCCATCCAAATTTTTGGCAGATTTATTTAAATGCTGTAGTGGGTTTAGTTTGCAAATTTATTTATTATTGTGCTTTTCATAGCAAAGAGGAAAATCTCTTATCTGTTTTACAGTATACTTGTTCTTGGAGCATCTGTCATTGTTTCTGGCTATAGTTAACAGGTAAAACCTCAGGAAAAATAGGAAAGAGTTAACAGGTAAAATTTCAGGAAACAACTACTTCAACATTTCCAGAAGTAAAAGAAATAATTATTTGGATGCCAAAGAAAATAACTTCTTATTCCTGTGAAAAATAAGGGTTTCTAATAGAAATAATTGAGTCCCATGGTAAATCTGAATTATTCAATCAGGTTTGCTTAATTTGACTTTTAAAACCATTTCCCTTCCTACTTGCCAACTGTCAGATACAGAAATGCTGATGATTTCAAAGGAAAAATGAGTAAGACCCTAACTCGGGACAAATGGAGCAAAAAGGACTGGAGAACTAAATTTAACACTGCAATTTTGTATGTTTCAACTTCCCTTAAATAGCTTATTTGTATTTTTGCTATTTGTCAGAAGAAAAAAAAAAAAGTTAGAAAATTGGGAATCTTGAGAAATAAGCATTTATTCTGTGCTCTGAATTCTGGCTTTCCAGATGCATCATGATAATGTTCTGGTTTTCCATGTCATAAAGAAAACAATACTGTGAAAATTGAAACTGAGTGAATTAATAACACTTTTAACAAATGATAAGGTTTCATAAAGGAGCTTACCAGTTAAACCATGGAGTCACGGTCTGAGGAGCAAAAATAGCCTGTTGGCTTGAAAAACGTCTCAAAACAGGTTACATACAGTGTCTGCAAATGATAATTTCTCTAGCTGGAAATAGGTTGCTAGTGGCATACTCCAGGGGACTGATCTTTTTAATAATACATATATAAATAATTTGAATGAGAATATCAGATGTAAGATCATAGTAAATGTTAGCTGATGATACAGAAGTTAGAGGAAGGGAATAGCAAACACTTCAGAATTTATGCAACCCTATTCAGGGGGATTTGGGATCTTTTAAGTGTCTGAGTCATTCAGTGGAAAACACACTTTAATGCAAACAGATGTAAAACAATACGTCTAGTGGCAACCACAAAAAGCAGAGTATATATTAAACAGAACAGTCATGAAGTTTACTGACCAGGCACGAAATTGAGGTTTACCATACACTGTGTAGACGGAAATACAAGCCCAGTATAGCTGTGCAGGAGAAAGTAAGAGAGGGGATTAATGCTAAGAACAAGAGAGAGGAAAATGCAGTACAAATCCGAAGAGGAGTATCATGATTGTACCATGTGTTGCTGGATCACAGAAAAGGATGAAACTGGCTGTGGGGTTCCATGGGACAGATTTCAGTCAGATGACACCAATGAAACTAAAAGAATTCCAGTTACTGAGTAACAAGCGAGCCGACGGGATTTGTCTCCAGGGCTTTGTTTCATTAGGGATTTTAGTATGGTAGGGCTGAAGGAACAGCTGAAGGCAAAGTTACCCCTTTTTATTAACTGGAGGATAGAGCTCTAAGCAGTTAGGTTTAGGTGTGTTCTGGTGGCTTTTTTTTTGGGTTGGGTGGTTTGGTTTTTTCCCCCCTCTATCCTGTTTTGAACCTTTGACTTAGCAGCTCTGAACCATGAAAACAACTCCAGGAGACCTCTAAAAATGAGAGGCTGAAGTGTCTGGATACTAATGGATGTTTCCTGAATGTGACAGGGTAACTAAAATACAGTGAATCTAGAAGGATGCTTACAACAGCAATGGAAGCAGCAGAAATACCCAAGACAATCAAAGATCAGTAGCTGGGACTAAGAGATGATTCATTCAAGTGTGTGTGGGACAATCAGGAAGGTTCAAAGAGGTGGTCTTCAGTGATCATTTTTAGCGTGGTTTCCAACTATGACACTTTGCCCTAAAGAATTGGAAGTTTACATAGCATTATGAGCATCAAGGAACAAGAGCTGAAAGTGTGAAGCAAATACACAATCGGACAAATCTGTAAGGAAGAACCTAGTCAAAGATAGTTTTAATATGGTGAACCTAAGATGGATGACTGGGTTTGGGGCCAGTCATGTGTTTATTAACACTGAATAAGTATTTAGTATACTACTTGAGTGGTTTGTGACAGGGAAGGAAGACACAGTTGACTCAGCCATCTTAAAAATAGAGCCATCAGTTTCCAGATGTGCCCTAAACAGGAAGTATCTGTTTGGATGATAGATGCCCAATATATACTGTAGGAGGTAATGAAAAGGGGTTCCCCCTTTGCACTGAAATGACCTGCCTGCTTCAGAAGTGTCATCATGCCTGAGAGGACTCTCCAAGAGAGAGAAAGATTTTTGTGTTGGGATTGTCTCTTTTGCTATAGGTGAATGATCTTGAGGTGAAGTCAAGCTCTGGAGCAAAACTCTCAATACTGTCGGTGGCTTGTATGTATCTGTACCTTGATGGATTCAAATTAGGACCACTTTCTCCCCTACCGTGTTGCAGTGAATTACTACTGTTATGTTTGCTTGACTGTGGTTTACCTCATATTAGTCCATTAGTCTCATCTTCCCCTGCTGTTTCTTTCTTCCTCGCTCCTTTAGATACTCTTATTATTCTGGGACTCTAATTTCTTACTCCACCTGCAAGAGTTGGTTATTCATGAGCTTGGGAAAACAGGGCTGCTAAGCTATAGTGTCTCACTAGAGAGCATGTCTCAGGATATAAACCCAAGGCTAGAACATCCATAGAGGGTGGGATCGTATGCTGCTGTGAATTGTATCTCATAGGAAGAGCAGTGGATGGAAACTTGGCCAACCAAAATCTGTAGGGAATGGGATTTGACTGTCTGCTCAGTCAAATAACAAGTTGTGGTTTGGTTGAAAGAAGCATCTACAAGCCCGCATTGAGCTTTGGCTGAAGTGGAGCTGATGGTCTGTTGCAATTATAACAATGTTTATGTAGGCGTAAAAGTGTTTAGAGGCAAGTGTTTCCTGGCTGGCTACAGACTTGTAGAGTTTACAGAGAGGATTTGATGTATCAAAGAAACTTTAGCAAGAAATAGTACCTGCCCTTGGTGGAAGGAGGAGGTTGGTTGCAGAGCCTGGCAGGTGTCTGGGTCACCTGGGCGAGCAGAGGCTGAGGGAGGATGTCCATGGAGAAGTGCCCCTTCTGGCAATACTGGGTTTTGCCCAGTGCTGTACATCTGTGAAAATAAAGCTGTCTTTTCTCTTTTTTAAAATAGAAGTAGTTTTTGTGATTTTCCCACCAGAACTGGAACTCATCATAGTTATATGGTGAGTAGACACTGGTCTGATTTATGAACACAATTCAGTTGCAGGTACAGACTTTGCAGATGTAGAATGCATTTGTGAATAAGTGTCTTTCCTCTGATCGTTTCCTCTTCATATTCCACATTTGGTCTTGATTGTGTATCCAGTGAAATCAGTGGGAAATCTGCCATTGACTCTGATGGGAGCTCAGGCCCTTGGGTCTTTATGCTTCTGGTTATTTCCACTCTTTTATTTAGCTAATAAGAATTACACAAATGCTGCTCTTACAAAAATATTCTTTCTGTCAGTAATAAGATATATTTCCCCTGAGAGCTATTTTTGCTATATTGCTATTGCTTTCTGATCCTTACGGACGAATCCTGGTTGATCCCCTCATGAAACTAGTCCACAGGCTTATAGGCTATATAGTCAATCGGAGAGTAAGGGAAGCACGGCATGATCCAAAGGCTGTCTTAGTACTTTTACTAAAACTTGAAGGGAGAGTGGGGTAGAAATTTAGATTTCTAAAATATGTGGTTTTAAAATGGGTGTGCAGATGTGTTACACTAAATAAGTACATTTTAGAGATGATTTAATTCTGTGCACAGTTAATAGCATGAAAAGGAAGAGAGACCATACAGATTTCCACTTCACTGAGCAGAGTATTCTGGACCCGTATATTGTGTAACTTTACACCTAGAGATGGGAGCAGGGTAGCAGCAAATGCTGTTCATATCAGGTTGTAGATAAGGGTGTCATTGGAGCCTTTTGCCTCTTTAGGTGTCTTGTAACAGCCTTTCATGACAGCTGTTCCATTTTAAGGATGAGTGCACACAACAAATTCCAGACATCCCGTGGCTGGTACAGTTGCTGAATGGTGAGTTTAGGCTTCATTTGGTACAGGCCTTGAGAGGGCCACGGCGAAGCTGTCAGGGCTTACTGTTCAGCCTACAAGGTCTAAATAAAGAAAACATTTCAAGTTCCAGTTGACACTGTTGTTTAACCAGAGAGAAATAAACATTGAGAGCATAGGTTTTTAAACTAGTCATATCCCTGTTGCATTTGTTTTATGTTTCAACTATGTGACTAATAATATGAAGATCTCTGTTTAATATCTTTATAACCTCCGACAGTTAAATAAAGGAATTAGAAAAGCAGATTACCCAGTGACCAGAAATAAATGAATATTCATTGTTGAGGATAAATTGACCTGTATGCTTTTCTTCCTAAATTGTTTTCAATCCCTCAATTCCATTGAAGAGCTCTAAGCGTAACTAATGCTGTTTTTCTGAAGTATGCTTTTAGTGAATCAGCTTTTGCTCATATTAGTTTATATGTTTATTACTACAAATAACTGCTAGAGGTATGCTGGCTTTCCATCATTATTTAAAATAACTCTAGAGGGGAAAAAAACTATACAGTTTAGATAAAGTAATAAAACTCCAAAGACTGAAAGGATAGCCTCAGCCTAAAGATTTATTAGAAAATTGGACTGATACCTACTAGTGCTTTTTCCTGTAACTTCTTACTCTGTTATGCAGCTGTATTTATTATTTGAGAAACTCTTGTGTAGATGATTCCTCTGCAGTTGTGAGGGCTTTTTTAAAATAGGATTTTTAAAAAAAAAAAAAAAAAAAAAGTATTTATTTTGTGTGTGTGTGCATGTGACTAACACAAAAGCTTTCTAAACATTCACCAGAAAACAAAAAGCTGCAGAAGGAATGTCTGGAATGACTGTCACACATGCTGGTGGAGAAGCAGACGTAAACGCTACCAGTGGTATTACATATTGGAACAAAGCAACACGTTCATTAGTGACATGAGATTAATTTTAAGAAAAAAATGTAGTAGTTGCATGAATTTCTCCATCTCCCTGCACAGCAGAACTGGTCAGAAAACTGCATCTGTGACTTTGTCCATAATGGTTCATCTATGGGTGGATGTCGGTGTTTTCCAGGGAGTTGCACTCCTGTCTCAATCCCTCTCCAATCATAAATCTTCACAATGCATGCAGCTACTTTAGACGTGAGTCCAAAATGTGTTGCTGTCTGACCAAATGGTAGTGTAGCTCTCCCAAGAGAAAGAACACATTGTTTTTGCAGTTTTAAATAGACCTGAAAGTGTAGTTGTAGCTAGCTTGGCTATTGAATTACTTTCTCAAGCGTGTTAGGAAATATACTTGATTGTAGGGAATACAGAGACAATGTGTAGTCTAGTTACTGGAGTTAGAGCTCTTTCCAAATTCTGTACCCAAGTATACTTCAATGCAAAGAGTTGTAATCATTTTATATAGCAATTAATTTCTATACAGTACTAAGGGAAACTGGACATGGTTTATCAGTGCAAGATGATACTTGTGTGCATGCATAAAACTGCAAAGGTAGGAAGAAATAGTATATGTTAAGGTTAACTGCACATACATATAATGGTGTCAGCTATTATACTTGAAGCTCTCCCAAGAGGTAATAAGCAAACATGCTGCAGATGAATGGTCTAATTTTTTCCCTCTGCTCCCCTGTGAGGCAGTCTAGCATTGTAAAAGTTTTCATGATTTATTTCCTTCTCCCTCTTTCTTCTCCTGCTGTTCCTTATGTTCTCTCATCCTTCTCGCATTGCCATTGTCTTCCTCAATCCCTTCTTTCCTATATTGAGTTAAGAGAAAAGAACTTGAGTCTAAAGTAATGTTCCATTTTGTTTTGAAAACCAATAGTTCTTGATTTATTTCCAAGCACTCCTTCCCACACCCATTTCAGCTTTCGTTTCATGGTGGGAAAACCATTTAAGCTTTGTTTTCTGGTGAAAATATTCTTTTTACTTGTAAGAGCTTTGTTTCTGGTATCAGTGGGGTTTTTTTTAGGAACAATCTAAGGCAAGTAAGTAGCATGATCTGATCATCAGATATCACTAGATCTAGGTAGAATGTGCATAAAAATCCTCACCTCTATCATCATTGTTCTTCAAACTAACTTGGGTATACTCCTATAGAATACATGGTAGTTTTTCCTTAGGTGATTCCCTGGGAGGTAGTAGACTTGTGCAGTTATTTATATAAGATACTAGAGATCCCTTTCCAAGATTATGTTCTTTCCTGCTGTGTTGTAGGAAGTTCTGCAAACCGTAGGTGCTGGCTGGTCTGTCTTTCAGAATTTCTAACGTGTCCTGTTCCATACTGTGTGCTGCCTCTTGGAGGGAGGAAGACATGTCCCTTTGTGGCATTAGTATTTCTGTACAGTGATAGTGTTCCTGAGGTAGGATGCTGCTTCCCCTGTCACCTTATCTTAGGCAGAACTGGGGAAGTTTTTGGGACATAGCTCTATTCATCAGTGATACAGAGATTCCCTGACAGTTACTGATGGTGAGGAGGATAGTTCTGTCTGTATTCCACCCCACCCCCTTTCCCACTTGGTAATGTTTTGGGGCTGAGGAACAGGGAAGGAAAAAGATAGTGCACTTGGGTTTTGCCAGGCCAATAATAGTGGTCAGACATGCAACTGCAGCATGTTGACGATCTCATGAATTGGGAGCAATTCACATTCGCTTTGTGCAGTTCAACTGAGCCAGCTCTCTGAGAATGAAGAGTGGTGGCCGAGACCTTGCCTTGTTTGTCAGTCTCTGTTCTGTAGTCACCATGGAGGAAGTCCTAAGTTAGCATCTGTCTCTGCAACAAAGATCTTGTTTGTGGTGTGCTGAGCCAAGGGGTAAAGGAATTATATACTTCTCGTGGTTCACCAGTCCACAGACCGCAGAATGAGAAACACCAGTCTAGCAAATGACCTGCACATAGGGCTACAAACTGAGTTTGGCCTTTCATTTCCAAGTAAAGTGGTTGTTGTTTCAGCTCAGCGTTTTGCCTTGTGAAAGGTGTGCATGCATCAGTTGCACCTAGAGATACAGAGTACTCTGGCACCATCTCTAGAGTCTTTAATTAACAGCTTTCAGTCAGACATCAGCTTGTCAATGATGAGCTCAGGTCTAGTATTGAGCCTCATGAGTCTGAGAAAAAAATTCAGTAACTGGGTTGAGCATACTACAGTGCCTAATTATTTTTTTTTTCTGTTTTATTCTCTCATTAGTAGGAGACTTTTATTCTCTCATTAGTAGGAGACTGAAGAAAACTGGTGTTTGGGAGGCTGTATTTGAATGCAGTATAGTAAAATGTCTAGAGAACAATATTGTTGCTTAACCTCTGTGATGATTTACCAGATGCATCCTCTCCCAGACCTCATACAGAGATTAGTTTTTTCCATACTGAATTAAAACTTGGGGGTGGGGGGGGTGGACCACCACCACCAAAAAACCCCAGTAAAAATCTAGCCTGTCCATAATGCACATTAGGTCATTGTCAACCCAAAGTACGTGTTTTCCTTACTCTCTGCCCTGTGCCATACAATCTCTGTAGTTTTGGTTTCCAGAATGAGAGGAGGCACTTCTTTTTTTTTTTTTTTTTTTTTTCTGAAGCGGTGGGAGGTGATTGCTTCTCTGTCAATAGTGATGGTTCTAACATTTAACAGCCTTGGAGAACACAAGAGGTGGATATAATAAGGTACATAATATTAGTTGTGTGTTAGAGGTTGAGCCTGCAGCTGGTGTGCAAGAGCTGTCTTACTGGAATGCATCCTGGGAAACAACAACTAAAAAAAAAAGTGCCAACAATATTCACAGAATTTGTTGTGGGTTGAGTATGGGGTTACTTAGACCAAGTTTGTAGGACTGGGGTTCCTACTGTTGTTAAAGGTGATGTGAGTACCCCATGTTACCTTTGAGAAGTGGATGTTCATATTTCTCCTGTAAAGGCAAGATTAAAAGGATAGTCCTGAACACAGATATCCCCAAATATTATACGTTACATTAAATGAGCTTATAATAATAATGGGAAAACCTTTAGGAATCACAACCTTTAGAGTCCTTTGAACCATCTACTTTCTGTTAATTTTTGCCTTTTAGAAAGTGCTAATTCTTGTTAAGTCCGCATGAGAGACTTGTTTAATGAGCAGATTAAATGGGTGATTATATGTCTTTTAAAAATGGTTTTTGTGGACGGGCTTCATGATGCCACTCTCCCATTTGGCACAGCAACATAGAGCAGTCTCTTTAATTACCCCTGCAGGGTCACTGGGACCCAAGCTGTTTGCTTTATTAAACCCCGATGGCGCCTTTGGAGCAGCTCCTTCTAAACTCTGCTGTCACAATTGTATCTAAATTAGCATCTGAGTGACCCTCTTTTCAGGCTTTCCAAACCCCAGCTGACAGGGATTGCCAAAAGATGCTAATTGCTTGGGCTGGGCTAGGAACAAGGGCTTGCCAAGATAACAAAAGGACTAATGTTTCTTTCAATATGCGTCCAGATTCACATAAGTACCTCTTTTAATTACCAAGAATTATTGTAATGCCCAGTCAATGGAATAATTGACCCTCAACAGCGAGAGCTTATTATGTAATAAATAATGGCATCGGCCTTGTCAGAGTAGCAGGTACCAAGGTGATTTGCTGGACTCAAAAGAGCTTTTCCCAGCACGGGCTCGGGGCTAGACCAAGGCATCCCGGTAGGAGTCCAGCAGAGGGGACTAATTTGAGTTTAACCGAGAGGAAATGCGCTGAAAGCTTTTAGACTTACCCTTACGACGACAAAGGAAGAAATAAAAAGGATTGGGTTGGTAGTTTGGCAGCTTACATCGAGGGAATCTTTCATTGATGAGGCAGAGTGTCAAGCGTCGTGCAACTACTAGTCTATGGCGGTTTTATGAGCATGGTTCATCCGGGATAATTAGAGGGGTTTTACTGTCTGTTCCTAATTTATATCTCCGTATCTCAGCATTACATATATTCACTGTGCTTTCACAGGAAGAAAATGTAGAATTATTAGGAACAAACAATTGGTATGTATAAAATATCTCATGGGTTTTATGTGAAGAAAGAAATTCAGCATGGTTTTACCTGCTCTCCTGTTATTGTACTGCCCTTCCACTTCTAAATCCCAGGAGATGCTGCGGACTGGAGGGGTTAGGTCTGTTCTCCAGAACACTGAATTAAAACCAGGGTTCATTTATTTTGTTGGTGTGCCCAGAATAACTCAGAAATCAAGATCCGGCCTTCTATTCTGAAGTCTCCATGTTCATAAAGAAAATACAGTCTACAGTAGAGCAGTTATCCTGGTGTTCAAAGTAGGCTCTGGGGATAATCTAGCAACTGTTGGCAAATATATATGGAAAACACATACAGACGTGGAAAATCCCTTCCCCTCCCCCTTACAAACATGGAAGGAGGCTGTGCACACAGTATGCTCCTGGGGGAAATGTTTGTAGTCTCATTTATGACAGGGCTCTTGTCCTTTTGGGTCAGACTATTGAAAGTTTGGCTTGAGGTATGTTGGCAGAGCTACTGGGGGAAATCTGCATAGTGCCTGCCAGAACAAGTTTTGGACCAAACCATGCTTTTTAGTGCCTTGCTTTTATGATTAAGGTCACTCCTGCAAAGCACGCATAAAGCAAGAAAATAAATATTGACTTGGCTGGGTGATACATGAATAGCACTTTTTGTTATGTTTAGAAGGTCACCAGAAAGATCCGATGGAATTGCCTCCTTGTGCTGAACTTCATTTCGGTTCATTCAGTGTTGTGTCTTTTGGGAATATTTTTTTGTGATGTCCAACACATCAGTAATCTGAAAAAAATACATTCTAGCTCAAAGATGTTTCCAATATGATACTCCTTTAAGTAAACACTTCTTGCTTGCTTTGCCTGCTTCTTAAGTAAAAGCATAGACATCCAGCAGAGGTTTAGCATAATAGAAGAAATATTTCAGTGGAAGGCAAGGCTGATAAGCTGAGTATGAATGGAAAATGAGTGCTGTTGATTAATTACACATAAGTCATCTTAAGATCTTTCCATTTAAATGTACTCTTCTCTGTTCCTTCTAATCTGTCCTTACGTGTCACTCAGACAATGTTTCCAATTGCCAAAGCAGGAGAGGGGAGCAGGTCTGAGGCTAAATTTTGTCCAGTAAATCCAACTGTATCCTTCCTCAGAGCTTGTTCTCCTCTGAAGAGGCGTTCAGATTAGGATGGGCTGGTGGTACAGCAGCAGTATTGGTGTTGGGAGCTAGATGTACTTCCCATCACATGATTACCAGATAGAAATATTTTCTGAATTCTGAACCAAATTTAAGCTGTACTTCTAGAATGTATCAAACTCCTACTGGGACTGCACATTCTCTCAATAGAAAGTTTTAGCTGATACAGTACATCTGAGAAATCTTGAGAGCATCCTAGCCCTTTTACCTTTTCTTTTTGTCTTTGAACTATAGAGTCACAGAACAGTTCGGGTTGGAAGGGAACTTAAAGATCATCTAGTTCCAACAAGGAAATAGACAAGGGCTTGTCCTATCACTACATGCCCTTGTTAAAAAGTCCCTCTCCGGCTTTCTTGGAGGCCCCCCTCTAGGTACTGGAAGGCTGCTATAAGGTTTCCTTGGACCCTTTTCTCCAGGCTCAACAACCCCAACTCTCTCAGCCTGTCCTCATAGTAGAGGTGCTCCAGCCCTTGGATCATGTTTGTGGCCTCCTCTGGACCCGCTCCAACAGGTCCATGTCCTTCTTGTGTTGGGGGCCCCAGAGCTGAAGGCAGTACTCCAGGTGGGATCTCACCAGAATGGAGTAGAAGAAGAGTCACTTCCCTCGACCTGCTGGCCACGTTCCTTTTGATTCAGGGCAGGATGCAGTTGGCTTTCTGGGCTGCAAGCGCACGTTGCTGGCTCATGTTGAGCTTCTCATCAACCAACACCCCCAAGTCCTTCTCCTCAAGACTTCTCTCAATCCATTCTCTGCCCAGCCTGTATTTGTGCTTGGAATTACCCTGACCCATGTGCAGGACCTTGCACTGGGCCTTCCTGAGGTTCTCGCAGGCCCACCTCTCAAGCCTGTCCAGGTCCCTCTGGATGGCATCCTTTTCCTCTGGTGTGTCAACCACACCACACAGCTTGGTGTCATCAGCAAACTTGCTGAGGGTGCACTCGATCCCATTGTCCGTGTCACTGACAAAGATGTGAAACAGCTACTGTCCAAATACCGACCCCTGAGGAGTCCCTGAAAGAACACTTACTTGTACTGCTGGAACTCCTGATAGCCTTCGTGGTCCTGCCCTTAGACTTTATGGAAAAAATCTCTGTCCCTATAATGTGCTGTGTATATTCAGCACCAGAGAAAAAGGGAGAATCAAAGTGAAAGCATAGTATTGCGCTGCGGCGGAAGCAAATATACATTATTGAATTCAATACTGATTTCTGTGTCCTTCCCACCTCTCTCAAGCTCTTTCCACCCACCCCCCCTTTCAGTGGGGCTTGAAGAAGCGAGGGTGGGATTGGGATGATCTCAGCCTGATGTTTGAATGAGGTGGCACTCATGATGAGGTAAGGAGATCAGTATTATAAAGATTTATTTTCCTTTCTATGTGCTCTGTAGGCAGAAATATCAGCTGATCATTGTTGTGCTTTTATCTGTGACTGTAGGGCTAGTCGCCCTAAAGCACCAAGACTTGAGTGATAGCTAAAGTAGATGATGAGGTGGCAGGGAAGTTATGAATTATTTTACATCTATTTTCATTATAGAAGATGAAGGGGAAATTATTATTCCAAGGGCATTTTTTAATGGAAATCAGTGTGTGACCTTAGCAAATCTTAATGTTTTAGGAGAAAGTTACATCTATTGAAAATTCAAGTGCAGTAAATCACTCAAATACTGTAGTGGAGATAATGACCAGATAGACCAATAAATCTTTACCCAGTAAATTCCTTGATAAAGCAGTTATTGTATGAATGGGACATAGTAAGCGCTTTCAAAATCCCTTCCTGTTCTTTTTTAACAAGTGCTCCTGAAAACCTTAAAGGTATGCAAATGAAGTCTGTCTTCAAGGGAGAGCCTAAGAATTAGATATAACTTAATTTTACTTCAGCTCTTGGAAATGAAATTGAGAAATGAGTTTTCCTATTAGGACAGCAATAGCCATAGATAACTCCAACAATTATCTTTTAAATTTTTTTTGATACGGTTTTATGTAAGTGAATACGGAGTTCGGCCCACAGAGACTTCATACATAGAGAGCATAAGGGGAAAATGAGGTTAATGTAACTTAAGTCAAAATGACATGGCTTTGGTGAGGAAGTGGTAGGTTTTTTAAACTAACAGCATTATTGAAGTTGATGGAAGAT
This sequence comes from Podiceps cristatus, assembly GCA_000699545.1. NCBI lineage: Eukaryota > Metazoa > Chordata > Aves > Podicipediformes > Podicipedidae > Podiceps > Podiceps cristatus. Next base: position 47,069 of record KL283906.1, read on the forward strand.
AAAGGCAACCTGGATGGGACAAATTACTTGAGTTTCCTAAAAGCTTTCCAAAATGCCCCTCCTAAGATTCTATTGAGGAAAATAAATAGCCATGTAATCCAGGGCGAAGTGCTAGTGTGGATTAAAAACTGTTCAGACAGACATGTACGTAGGAAGCAGGATTGAGACAAGGTCAGCAAAGGGACCTAAACACAGTGGTGCTTTAAGGCAAAGATAATGGAGGATGTAGAAAAAGAGGGAAGGAAGCTTCTGTCAAGTTGATTCAGAAGGGAAGCTGAGGAAGGGGATCCTAGAATAGAAATCACTTGTTCTTGAGACTGGTGCAGAAGAAAAATTTAGTGAGGGGTTGACTTGGCGGGGGGGTGTGGGGAGGGGTGTGTGTGCAAAGAACAGACTTGGCAGGCCTTGTGAGCATCTGTGACAGAGAAACTGAGGAAGGGGAGAGGAGAGCGAGCTGCCATTTGTCAGGGGCTGCTCAGGAGGAACTGTCAGAGTAGCAGACAGTGATGTGCAGTTAGAAGCAGCAGGCAGGTTCCAGGTAGATTTAGCTTGAATATTGAAGCATAAAATATCTGAATCAAGGAATTGGAAGCTGCTTGGAGGTGTGAGATGACTTGACCTAGAAAAAAGCTTTTAAGAGCATTTGACAAATACCACACTGTGTAGCATGAGGAAAACTGAACAGTCTTCTGCCTATCTTACCCTGCAAAAAGATGGGGGTGTTTGGTGAGATTAAATGCTAATAAACGATCCTTTTCCCATGGAGTCATGAAACTACCCCAGATCATGTGCTGCACTGAGATGTTATAAATAAATGAATAAAATAAGAAAGCCTTCAATAATAGTGCATCTAAGCAGTACTGCAATGTAAACTGTGAAAATACATGTAGATCATGCCTGCTTAGAGTAGCATTTCAGTGCTACTACAAGAATTAGTACTGTCTCCTCTTGCAACTCTTGCACAGTGCCAACAGCCGCTCCACTGTGTCTGGATCCCTGCGCTTCTGCTGCTAGGCCAGAGCTCTACAGTTGTCACTACATAGTTGAGGAAACACTATTTTTCTTGGGTTTTTTTGGAGACTGGTTCATTAGAGTTTAATACTACTGCAATGAAATTTCTAGTGAATTAGTGTTAACTTAGTACAATGGTGTATTTACCAACACTGGCTGAGAAAGCATGGTCAGTCTGTAAATTCTTGTAAGGACGAACATTTGTTTGTAAAAAAAGACTTTCAAGGATGCATTTCATAATCTAGCGAAGGAGCTAGCTGTTTGTTGTTTCCTTTGTTAAAAAAGCTAGCTAAACTGTAGCTGTAGTATGGCAATTATGATAACATATTCTGGTCAAGTTTACAGAAATCCTGTACTACTGCTGGCCTTTAATTATACTAGCCTAAGCAAGCAGAGGAATTCTCCAGCCGTCAGTCCTATCGCAGTCCTTGACCACTTTCCAAGTAGCAGTTACCTCAGTCTTTCCTTTTCCTTCCATACAAGTTCCGCAAATATTCTAGTACTTATTTTAGACAATATCCTGAACAGACTTCAAATGTCAGCAGTTTTTGTGGTAGCTGACTTCAGAAAAGTACAATTGGATTTTTTTTTTAAACATAGGGCAAGTAGTTCTCAATCACAACTTTGCAAAGTGTGGGAGATGTTGTTTCAGCTTTCTACAAGTAGTTTATTTTCTAGCAGATACATTTTGCTTTAAATTTAATATTGTGTAAAGCTGAAAATGCCAGAAAGCAACTCACAATTAATTGTTCCTTATTATGGTTGTCTTAATGCAGATACCATTTGGTTGACATTCCTTGTTTTGGGGTTTTTTCCATACTATGTATTTACAATGTACTGTTCAAATTTTCTGCCATGTAAAAAGGTTTTCTATGGTGATTGGTTGGTTTTTTTTTTCCCTTCAAATGCTAATTTCATTATTTGGCTGCCCTGGTAGACATGTTGACTTGTGAAGTCTTGGCAATACAGGAGAGCTTTAAAAGTTGGAATAGACAGGTTTTTTTAATCATACTCATAATAACTTTTTTAATCAGCATTTAATACCAATTTTGTTATGTTTTCTTTCTAAACCTTTTGGAGAAGGGATGTCTTTGCTACATTCACTGAATTTTTGATATTCTGGATATATCCAATTAATTTTGAAAACTAGGGGAACATGGATGTGGTATACCTAGTATTTTTCAGGTTAAAAAAAAAAAAAAGAAAAGGTAAAATTCAAAATAGAAAACCCACAAATTGATAGGTTTGATTAAAATTTCACTGAACACTTTGGAGAAGTGGTATCTTTTTTAAAAATATCTCTGAGGTACTCAATTTATCAAAACCAAAGGAGGCTGTATATCTCAATGATTTGATACCTAGGATAATAGAAAGGCATTATTTAATGGGATAAATTAAGATCTTTAAAATACAACAATGAAATGAAGAGGCCAATTGCTTTGCACGTCACCTTTTATGCTAATATTCCATCTCGCTAATTCTGTGCATCAGATGTTCGAATGATACTGAGAAAGCAAATGAGCATAAGGAGCTCTTCTAGTCACAGGTATTCCTTTAGAAGAGGAGTGCCCTGCTTACTCTGTTAAGCTGTTAATACTGTTTTTTTTCTTTGTTGTTTTTCTGTTTGTTTGGGGGTTTTTTTTAAAATGAAACAAATTCTATGCACAAGAGAAATGCAAACTGAAAGGTAAGTAAACTGTCTGAAGACTTTATTTTGAACTTGTTTGCTTGCCTGCTGAGCTGTACCATGAAAGGCTTAGTTGCAAAAGCTGCCTTACACCTTTTTGGATTGATTCAGTGATGTATCACTGAGCATTAGAAGTATGTGCTATATTTACAGTCTGGAAAATATTTATTTCATAGCTTATTCAGGCAGATGTGAGCAAGTGTGGGAAGTATGTTAATATATGGAAACGCACAAGTCTTTAAGTCAAATGTTTCCACCGTTAGTAATATCCCCAGCACAGATTGAATTTCCACCTAGAGCACAACCATGTTCTTCACTGCCCTTCTCGGCCTTGCCAAGTGCAGGCACGTCTCTTCCGAGCTAACCAAATCCCTGCCCGCTGGAGTGGTGTGCTCTGGTCACTTCTGTAACAGGCCAGGCAGACTGAGGGTCACTGACTGTCCAGCTGTAAGCAAGCGGATAGTGTTTAAGCAGGATTTATGGCAAGCCAAATCATACAAATTGTTGCTGTATCAGGTCACTAATCCAGTTAGTCCTCTGTCTTCTCTCGGGTTACACATAGAAGTAGTATTTTTCAAAAAACAGGAATTGGGCCGTCAAGGACTGACTGAAATATGAAAAGCTGCTGATTGACCATAGTAATCTGGGTGGCAGTGGGGAGCACCTTATGCCCTGATCCATGAGGATTTATAACCTAAAAACTGTAATCCCTGATTTGGTCTTTTTTGTCATGTCTTAGAGGGCTCCTGGCTGGTTGGTCGAGCAGGCGTTACTGACCTATACGCAGGTCAGCTTGATCACACAGTGTTGGCTGTCTCTGCGTTCCAGCTGCTAAGCTACAATAAAAGAAAGCTAAAAATATATCAAATATTTTCCTAATACTATACTGCCATGAAAGCAACTGGGTAGTTATAGAAAGTTGTTATGGAGCTGCAAATGGGAGGAGCTGCCCGTTTTGAGCTGTCCCTCTAATTACACAGTGCATTCCAGTAGGAAATCTGAGGGTTCGCTCTTGCTAGGGACTCACACTGGAACAGACAGTGAGGGGAGGAGGGTTCCTTCACGGTTCAGTAGGTTGTCGGCTTCAAAGAGATCTTGTTGCAATGTGTTCCTCAGGCTCTGCAGCAGGGATTTCCACATTTAAACATACTCCCTCCTTAACTTGGAGCATCCCCTTGTCCTTTCTCCCTGCCGAGGGTGATTAGCCATGGGAAACAGGAGGCAGGCTGGTGAGGAGCTTGTTCTGGTTTAGGATGCCCTTGAAGTGTTTGCAAAGTACCAGGCTGCTGCTTGTGTTCTCAGACCCTCTCATGATGATGAATTCACATCCAGGCCTGTTACCCAAGCTTCATCTACACTTACGTCGTGATACGGTTGACAGCTACATGGCTGTCAAGATGGAAAGTTCCAGGTTTTTTGTCAATCAAGAATATTGCAATTAGTAGCTGAAAGGGCTCTACTGGATACATTTATGTGGCTGGATGGGCTGGATTTTCACACTGCCTTTTATTTAACCCCTTTCACTGGAGTTAAGAGATTTTGTTTCTCAGTTAAGCTAAGGGTGTGACTAGTGGCTCTACCTGCATTGTATCCACAGAGAGGAAGGACTTGGTTTTCTGAAAATCTCCCAGAATTATATTTACTGAGCCCCTGAATATTTCCTCTCTACTCCTCCTCTGTGAGATCTCAGCCTGATGCTAGTATCCCAGACGTGCCTATCTTCTGAACATCACCGCTTGCTTTCCCCTTAACCTGTTCGTGGATGTGGTACTTCTGGTGGTTTTCAGTCAGGATGACAGGGGAAATACGGGGAGTAAAGCTGCTTTTGGAAAGGTAGATCTCCTGCTTTCCCCTTAACCTGTTTGTGGAAGTGGTTCTTCTGGTGGTTTTCAGTCAGGATGACAGGGGAAATACGGGGAGTAAAGCTGCTTTTGGAAAGGTAGATCTCCACTGAAGGATATGACTGCTTTTGCTACAGATTTATAACTTTATTTCTTTCATGATAAAATAAACTGTCCAGTAAGCCTTTCCCCTTTGATTGAATGAAAACATCACATCTGACGCTGTTGTCATCCAGTTAACTCTAAGTCTGAAAAATAGGAGCAAAAGGTTTTCTAGAAGAAAGTATCAGCTTTTTTGGTCTATAATACTGTTTGTGGTTCTGAGTAGCCTCATGAAAGAAAAGTTAATTCAAAGACTGCAAAGGGTTATTCTCAAATGTTTAGGGAAGGCAGCAGAGAGTAAGAGTTGGCCTTATGCATTGCAAGGGAGCAAACAGTGGGGAGAAATACTACTTAAAATGTAGTTCTACCATTCTTAGTTCTACTTAAAATGCATATATATCTAGAGATGGGGCACCAAATAAGGAAACGTGTTATTAATGCTGAAGTATGGTGTTGATGCAAAGGGATCTAAGCAAGCAGTGTATAAATAAACTTCAGCTGAAAAGTACTTGTGAAGAGCTGCTTTCTAGAGTGAGGAAATTCCAGGACAGGTTTCCAGTAATAGTAGCAGTAGTAGCAAACAAATTGCTTTTGAAGGAGGAGGTTAATATTTTTATGAGGTGACAAACTGACAGTAATTTCATATTGGAAAAAAAACAACAACAAACAAACAAACAAAACCCAAAGCAAAACAAACCACAAAAAACCCACAAACAAACAAAATAACCCCAACCAACAAGAAAATGTCTGCACTTGAAGTGGTGTACCAGGAGCCGCAGGAGTCAGAGCAGAGCACATTGCAACTCTTAGAGAAAGCTTTTTAAATGTGTACTTGAAATGACACTTTACTGACGATGTAAGTTCAGTGACCGGCAAGATAGCTTCCAGTTGGAAATTCACATTAGTCTGTCATAAATTTTCAGTTCTAGATAAGCCCATTTTGGCATTTTAATATTATGATATCATTGGTATTTTGTTTTTAATGTTTTATCACTTGAGAAGAGTTGGCTCTTTCTCCTCTGCATTACATGCCCAAGAAGTGTGATAAGAAGGAGGTCTCCTGGATTTAGTAGGTCCAAGACACATCTTTTCTCTATAACAAAGCCCACATGTGAAGGACGTGTATTTCTCTGGTAATTTCCTTTTTGCATCAACTCAGATACTTGGGGATGGAATAAAAAATGAAATATGTATGTGTATTATGTCCTGTTGTTCAGTCTTGACTCCAAAACTGTCATGGTCAGCAAGACTACCAGGAGGTGGTAGTCAAAGATGTGCCAGCCGGTCACCTTCTGGTAGGTATTGTTATCCTACCTTTCCAAAGGAAGCTATCAGGAGCCATAATTGTTCTTAGGAGTTTATCTGCTGTTAGAGCAGATTCTGATTATTTAATTTTGAGCAATGTCTAGAATTCTTTTTTGGTAACTGTGTTGATATATCCCAAATCAGAAGAGCAATTTTTAGCAATCTTTTCACTTTAATCACTACTGTAGTGCATAGCCAAGAAAAACGTATGCTTTTTTAATCCTACAAATCTTTTCAAAATAATAAGAGGAAAATTAATTTCATATAGCTGACTGAGGTTAGCAGTACATACTTGATTTGTTCAGGCCACACAAACTCTAGTCTGTCTTAGAGCTGCTAAATTATGGATTCCTTCAGCCTCGGAATTAAAATTATAGTAGAACTGGAAATCTTACAGCTTAATACATTACTGAAATTCATCCACATTTTTCATAACACAAGTCAGAGAAAGTGCTTAACATTAGTATCAGGTTATGTGAATAAAGCACAAGCTTGTATTCTGTTTCATTAGTCGTATGTTCTGTTACATTGGAACTGGATTTTGGGGACAGGTGCATTGCTCTTGGTTTGGGGCTCTTTTTTTCTTTTTTTTTTTTTTTTTTCCTTCCTTTTTTGAGGAAAGAGGGAATCAGGGACACCTGAGTCTTTAGCTGAGCTATTACAGAGTTTACTTTGCTAACTGGGGGGAGGAAGTGATGGGTCTCCAGTATGGTTACCCAAGTCTCTGTTATTTCCCATCTTCAAGAAGAGGTTTTTCAGAAAAGGTTACTCTGTAAGCATCAAGCAGCCTTTGTTAGCAACCACACAGAACCACAGAATTGTTTAGGTTGGAAGAGACCTTTAAGATCATCAAGTCCAGTCGTTAACTCATCACTGCCAAGTCCACCACTAAACTGTGTCCCTAAGTGCCACAGCTACCCGTCTTTTAAATACCTCCAAGGATGGTGACTCCACTGCTTCCCTGGACAGCCTGTTCCAAGGCTTGACACCCTTTTCAGTGAAGAAACTTTTTCTAATATCCAATCTACACCTCCCCTGCTGCAACTTGAGGCTGTTTACTCTCATCCTGTCACTTGCTACTTGGGAGAAGAGACCCACACCCACCTAGAGACCAATAATGTCTCCTGAGCCTTCTTTTCTCTAAACACCCCCGGCTCCCTCAGCCGTTCCTCACTGGACTTGCTCTCCAGACCCTTCACCAGCTTCATTGCCCTTCTCTGGACATGCTCCAGCACCTTGATGTCTTTCTTGGAGTGAGGGGCCCAAAACTCCTCACCCAGCACTCGAGGTGTGGCCTCAACAATGCTGAGTACAGGGGGTCAATCCCTTCCCTACTTCTGCTGGCCATGCTATTGCTGCTACAAGCCAGGACGCCGTTGACTTTCTTGGCCACCTGGGCACACTGCTGGCTTATGTTCAGCTGGCTGTGGACCAGCACCCCCAGGTCCTTTTCTGCCTTGCAGCTTTCCAGCCACTCCTTCCCAAGTTTGTAGCATTGCCTGGGGTTGTTCTGACCCAAGTGCAGGATTCAGCACTTGGCCTTGTTGAAGCTCATACAATTGGCCTCAGCTCACTGATCCAACTTGTCCTGATCCCTCTGTAGAGCCTTCCCACGCTCAAGCAGATCAACACTCCTGCCCAACCTGGTGTCATCTGCAAACTTACTGAGGATGCGCTCAATCCCTTCCCGGCTCCCTAGCCGTTCCTCACTGGACTTGCTCTCCAGACCCTTCACCAGCTTCATTGCCCTTCTCTGGACATGCTCCAGCACCTTGATGTCTTTCTTGGAGTGAGGGGCCCAAAACTCCTCACCCAGCACTCGAGGTGTGGCCTCAACAATGCTGAGTACAGGGGGTCAATCCCTTCCCTACTTCTGCTGGCCATGCTATTGCTGCTACAAGCCAGGACGCCGTTGACTTTCTTGGCCACCTGGGCACACTGCTGGCTTATGTTCAGCTGGCTGTGGACCAGCACCCCCAGGTCCTTTTCTGCCTGGCAGCTTCCCAGCCACTCCTCCCCCAGCCTGTAGTATTGCATACTTTATATATGTACATACAGTTGAGTAGAGCAGCTGTGGGTTCGACAGCTAAGCATAGGGTTAGAATTCAGCACCAGTCTGGAAGCGGATTAGACATGTTAGTATGGGACTAAATATACTGCTGCTTGTGACTTGCTACCAGTTTGTGTTTGCACTTACGTAGCTCCTGACTGCCCACACCTGAGCTTCATGCAAAGCCTGATTACTTATTAACCCCTGTAAACTGAGGAAGGATGGTTATTGTTCTTCTGGGGAGAACTTTATTTTTAAGAGTTTTTTTCCTACTCAGAGACAAGATTGGCATGTGCAAGACTTATAACAGGCTGTTTATTTTTGTGCTGCTAGACTGGCCTCACTTTTGGTTTTGGGAACCTCTGTGTCTCTAGATATATCAGATAGAGTGGGTAAAGATTGTGTACCTTGTATGCCAGGTCGTCTACTATAAAGCTGTACTGAAAACCTGTGTGGTCCTGGGGCTTTTTGTGTTTGCATTAGTTTAATTGCCTCTCTGACCCCTCTTCCTCTGTTGGCCTTTCAAGCTCTGCGGGCTCTTAGTCTCACTGATATCTCTCCACAGGATCTTTGTACCAGGAAGCATCCAGGCTTGCCTGGAACTCCCTCAGCCCCGCTGTCCGGTTATGTCCAGCAGTTTCTCCGGCTTTATATTGAACTTCTGGGTTTGCATTTTTAATACCTGTAATTCAGTTCCTTCTATTCTGTTAAGCTGTAGCTTATTAGTTTTAGCTTTCTTCATAATACATCTGTTTCACCATCTGACTGCTTTTTCTTTTCTTTCAGAAGCATGGTATTTAGTTGCCCTCTGAGAAAGGGGAGTAATTTATAAATATCATTCTAGACCCATTCTTTTATGCAGCGCTTCCGGTTATTTGATTGCCTGTGTTAATTTCTTTTATTGTTTCCTTTCATTTTTTTTTTTCCTCTGGGTTACTAAGATTAATTACTTTTCCATACGGTAATTCTTTTTGTATTTTAGGCAGTGTTTTTGAATTTCAATCTTTATCATGATAGTCAAATAGAACATATTTTCTGCCTTAGCAGCCTCCAAATTAACTTTAATCTGACATTAGGTAATCTTTCAGCCTCATTGTTATGTAAAAAACCAAAATGGTGATCTATGAATTAGAACAGCAAGAGGTACACCAGTTTGAACAGAATGCAGCGTGTGACTTTCCATTATCCTTTTGTTTCACTGACGGTGTGTAAACGGACTGCTGGGAGCGCTCTGCGTGGAACCCTGACTGTCCAGGTCAGGAGCACGTTGAAATAAGGTATGGCTCCATTCCAGCCCTTGCACCAGCATTTCTTTTCCATGAAAACTAGAATGTAGAAACTGTCACTTGCACATTGGTGTCTTGTCCCTGTATGGACTTGGAACACGGCTCACGTACACCCTCAAACTTAATGGGACCCTTGCATCAGCATTCAGATGCGTGTACTGATTCTTACTTGAGTTTTTACTTGTAGAGGTTTACCTCCTATTCAGTACAAATTTTCCGACCTGATTTTCCTATACATATACCTCCTTTGGACCTGATGTATTTAAAGGATAATCCATTAGAAGCCCTCATTGATATCTGCATTACCTCTTTCTAAGAATTGAGGCTAGTACTTACTGTTCTGTGAACTCTTTGGTGGCTTGGGTCTGCCAGGGTCAGTAAGATTTCTAAGGATATGAAAATCTCCAGTGGTTCAGATCTTCCCCTTATTTCTCTGAAATGTTCTGATGACAGTAATGTTGCTGGGCTGTCTTGTCTCTTGGTCTGGGCACTTTGTGGGTTTGATGGTGATGATTTACAAGTTCTTGTGATATTTGTGATGTCTTGAGTCAGAAGCAGATAATGCTCTGATCTGAAAATGAGCTCGTCTGTTTTTCCATTTACAACTTTTAAAAGAAGGTAGAAATATATTTATCTTTTAATTCCCATATGTATGTGAAGTTGTTGTTTTTTGAATGCTGTAAGAAATGAGGTGATCCTGGGGGAATAATGACAATATATATGTCATCAGTTGGAGAGGCACTCTGGAGAAAGGCCTGTCAGAGGGGGAACTCGCTTCCAGGTTGCTGAACTGTGAACATGGCAGAAAAGAGCCAAGGCAGACTGGATTCCCTAGGTAATGGTTTCTTGGGATTTCTCCTACTTTGAGCTACATCAAACTTGGCTGAACATGTGAACACTTGGTTGATCAGCTTCTGCTGGAATGTGCTATTTGTAGACAGACCTAACCAGGAAGGCTACCAGGGTCAAGCTAACAGCTAAGCAAGTGTTGGAGTCTGCCCCAAGTAAGTAAAGGTAAAGAAAACCTGGGTCTGTCATTGGGACTGAACTCAAGACTACTATGTTTTTAATAGCAGAAGCTTTGCCAGGGATTGAGAGCAGTGGTGTCTCTCAAGGAGGTTAAAGCAGCTGTCCTTTGGACATTTTGTATTTGTTTTAGCCTTGGAGAACTCCAGGTTTGCTTCCCTTTTGCTTGCCAGTTCCTCTCAGTATGTCAGCTTCCCTATGTTACGCTTTCCTGGTGGTTCTCTAAGGAGCTCTACTATTGTAATAGTAGTGACATGATGATACTGTCCTACCACCTTCTGACCTGACAGTGAGCTCTGTCCTCTCATTTGCACTTGACTGACACTCTCAGTCGAGTGAAAGGCACTGAGTCATGTTACTAGATTATTTTCCTAGAGTTGATCGATGTCTGCTAATTACTTTAACATTTCTTTTTCGCTTATTTTTAGTGCTTTCTCTTCTGATGACCAATTATGCTTCACAATTGATGGGGGGATGGCGTGTGTGTGTATATATACGCATACAACTTTATTCTGCTGTTTTGAATTCACTTTGCAGAAAATCACTTCTTTTGTAAACAGCTGTTTTGTTTTGATTCTTCAGACCTATGAGTATTGAATGTCTAGAACTTGCAGTTTCAGACAGTGTTAGTCCTGGACTATCATGCTTAAGCTCTCAGGTTAGTAAGAAAGATGCAGCTTTTTTGCTGCTTGGTAAAATAGCTTGGATATGGTCTCTTCAGGCTCAGAGGAAACACCTTATTCCTATGAGCGTGCCCTAGAACTTGATTGCCAAGTGACACGCAGGTTCGGGTTATATAGTTTAGTTTGCCAGTTTGCATTTAGGCTTGATTTCCTGTCTTTAAGAGTGTCAGGTAAAACACAGGCTGTCTGGACTGGAAAATTAACAGAAGGCACTGAATTCCTAAAAATGCATAATAAATGTGTGGGGCTAGGATCATTTTCAGGAACTTTATTGGCATGATAATAGCTGTCTTAGACTGTAACTATGTAAGGGCAATTGGAAACACTCTGAATCTGTCAAAACAGACATAGCAGCTGTGACAGTGTGTGGAAATAAATCACTTCATCTCTTTGCCCAAGTGATGTGTGAATTGTGCATTTTAATAAAAGTAGGCTTGAACTCCTGAACTACATGTCCATACCAAAATTAAAAATACAACAGATCACCCTCTCCTAATTACTTTTAAAAATGCTTTTGCTAATGAAATGACAGTGGGGAATTTTAATCCCTTAAATTTAAGAATTTCTGGCTCTGTGCCAGAGGAGAATATAATAGTAGCAAAAATAATCAAGCATTTATGTAGCATGCTTTACTATTGGATCTGAAGTCATCTAGAGGCAAGCGACTGTTGTCTTGATCATTGTATCACGATTTCCGTTCTGTGGATAGGAATCAAAACTGGGGGGGAGTACAGTGTGAAGTACAGTTAGTAGCATGGCTTTTTAGTAAGGTCATGGAGGAGTTGACATACTGCAAGTAACTGTGTGTTGTGGCCTCTTTCAAATCAACATAAAAGCCTAAAGTTTACACTGAAATTCTTCCCTGGCTGCACTTTGAAAGGTTTGGAAAAGGACCTCAAAATGCGTGCTTACCAAAATGGTGGGGGTGGGTGTCTGTAATGGGAATTACAAACAGAACTAGGAGCGAAGCGATTTGGCCCTGGTTTTCTGCTAGGGCTGCTGTGCTGCTGAGACGCGGGAATCGGACACGGAACCTGACTAAAGTGTAAGTAGGGGGTAGTGAGCTTCCCGTGCCAGAAATGAGCATAAAGTACAAAGGCTAAATAGGGGTTAGGAAAATCAAAATAATGTAAATATGCACAGACACTGCTGTCAGTAACATAGAAGAGGTTAAAAAAAGAAAAAGCAAAGATTGTTGTGTGAGGAAGCACCACTGTCACATTAAACTGCAGAAGAATTTGGCTCATTATATTTAATGTCACAGCACTCATTCGAAGCCCTAGAAAAAGTGTTTCTAGTAAAACCCCTGACACAGCCATGGCTAGTGTGATTCAGATGGCCCCTTTCCTTTTTTAATTTGTGGACACAGCTCCTCCTTTGAAGAGAAGTATTTGTTTACAATTGTTTATCAGAGCAGGAAATGGATCAATTAGTTGTAACTTTTTAAGTTAATTGACTGCCACTACTAAAACCACCTGATGTGGTGCTGGTGCCAGCAATGCCAGATGAGAAATCTCATCATTGTTGCTGGAGGAAAGTCAAGGACATGATGGGAAATGTTATTCTTGGCACTCAAAAGATTAAAAATTTTAAATATTTATAGAGTCTACTCTATAAACTACTGATTGGTTATTAGTGCCTTGAATTGAGGCAGGGATGTGTGAATCCCTAGAGCTTTATGACCGTATCCCATCTGAATGAATCTGAACCATTAACAGGGACTTTGTGCTCTAAGTCTTCCTCTAGCCACATCCTCCTTTCCACACTGCTCTGCCTTTTTTTTTTTTGAATTGTTTTGTTAATGATCTAGAATGTAATAACAGTAAAAAAAAAAAAATTTAGATTCGTTCCTCTTTGAAATATTTGGCTTCAGAGCTATATTTGTATCTTTTTTTTTTCCTATTGCACAGGTTTATAATCCTTTTTGTCCGTGCAAATCAGAACGACTTCGTTAGCATGGTGCTACCTTGTTGCTATACTGAGTTTAGCAATCTTTTCTGCTTCATCAATACTTCCCTTCTGACTTAAGGGGTTTTTGTCAGGGGGAGGTTTAACATAAATATTCTGTGGTTTAATTGTTTTGTTGTTTTGGTTGGTCGTATGGGGTTTGTTGGGGTTTTTTCTTTGGTTTTTTGGTTTGGGTTTTTTTCTGTCAAATTCCTGGCCTGTTTGAAGACTCAGTAAGCTATTGGATGCATGTGTTGGTGTTGCAAACCCGCATTTTTCCTGTCAGTTGCAGAATAGCTCCAGCTTTTGATGACTGCAGCAGGGTCTTTGATAATGCTTCTGCTGCCTGTAGCAAATGAGCTTATTGTGGGAACCAGGAGCCCTTTCAGAAAGCCACAATTTCAGAGCTGAGAGGGAAACAGGAGAGCACAACCTGTAAGACTCCTATCTCACCTAATCTTGAGACTCGCAGGAAGACCCCTCGAGTCTACGAGCGAGGTTGAAAATATTTGGTGTGGCTAATGTTTATCAGCTAGTTTAAAAAAAAAAAAGTCTCTGATATAATTTCCATGTTGTGTCAAACCTGTGGTAAAACAGGAAAAGAGAGTGAACGAACTTGGGGCATACTTTAAGGGCAGAATAGGTAGGAAAACTTTCCAGGTCAGTTATCTTAAAAATAAGTCTCAAATTTGATAGGCTTGTGAGCCTAAGGCAAGCTTAATTAAACTTAAAGGAGAGCAAAAATACGCATTTAAAATGCTGTTTTGGTTCTCATAAACCTTAGTAAGCCAAAATCTGGATTACTCAATTATGTATGGTTGTGGGATTTGTTTTGTGAGCATTTTCCTGTGCAGCCTGGATTCTCAGCATCCTTCTCTTACTCTGGGTGTGTGGCTGTCTCTGAAGGAGAAGAGGAGGGGACTTCAGGTTTTGATTTGGGGACTTAAAATGTGCTCCAAGTCACCCCCTTTCATATCAGGTTGGCCCCAGAGCTGCTGGAAAGTAGGGAGGAGGTGATTCAATGATACTCTTTTGAATATTTACCCCAGACTATATCTCTGCAGCTGTGCTCACTCCTGTGCCTTGGAAAAGGGAATAGTTCCCTGGGAGGGATTGCGGAGCCTCACTTTGCAGTGCGAGTTCAATAGGAAGGCCCAAGCTGGCTGCAGCGTGTGGTTTTGTGAGCTGAAAGCTTGTCAGTTTTGAAGGAGCTGAAGGCTAGAGCCTGGCACTCTGGTTTTCCTCTGCTAAAACGTTCTTCAAGGAGCTCTTCATAACGCATATCTGCATTGAGTTACTTTTCTCCCTTTCACTTCTTGACTGAAATGCACATTGCTTTATCATCAGTTTACTTGTCTGTTCAGCAAAAGGAAAAGCTTTGAAGAATTCCTGTAATGGATTTAAGTATCACTGAAACCCTGGTGGCTACCTTGCTGTGAGAGGAGTTAGTCAAATGCCAACTTTTACCTGCGTAGGTCCTTAGTTTCCTCCATCTGAGAGTGAGGGAGAAAGGAGTAGTGTGTAATTATGTTGCACGGTCACCATTTTGAGACAGCGGGGTTATTCACTAGAAAGTCTGTTACGTACCCATGCAGAAGACCTTTTGCATACTCAGTGGGTTAGAAGAAATGGATCAGCTGCTTTACATCCATTTGTCTTTGGAAACCAGTATCCCTGATAATAGCTTATGACTGACTTGGAGAACTATTGACTGTTCATCTTCTCGGTTGAGCTTTCCAGCAGGCCGGGTCTCACTGAGGGTCACCACCTGAAGGATGAACAGAAAATTACAAGACTACAAAATTTAATGTGAGAGTAATGGAGGAGTGGGAGGTAGAGGAAGCAGGGAGGGTCTGGGAGATGATGGATGGGTAGGGTTCAGCGCAGTGTCAAAGGGATTGAGCCCTCACTGTTAGATATCCTCTCAGTCTTGCCCAGTTAATTTCATTCATGACAGAGAAAAAAAATGTTTTCTCCCTGGCACCCTCAGTATCTCCTTTATCTGCACCCTCCAGACAATGCAATCTAAATAATGCCTATATTGGGATTGAATGTGTACCTAACCTAGCATCTTGGCTGTGACAATGCTCGGTGGCAGATGATTAGGAAGAATTTAAGAATAGAAAAGGATATAATGGTATTTCTGTGGTGGTGTCTCCACCTCTAAACAGCTCAGGAATTTCAACACCCAGAAACAATACATTTGTATTTATTAAACTTCTTCCAAGAAACAGTGTAATGTTAAGTTCAAGTTAAGCTTTTCAAGTAATGTGATCGCTCTCCGGTCCACAGCAACCTGCAGGAATTGTGTGCTATGTATGTGAAAGCATATTACCTCTAAATGGTTTTGAACCTGCCACTGGCTGTCTGATCTGGTGTCCCCAGTCCTTGTACTGGAAGAAGAAAGGAGCAGTTATCCTGTTTACCTGCTTTCTGCCATTCTTGTCTTTATAGGCCTTTATGTAGTCTTCCTCTTCTCCATGTTCCTAAAAAAGGGAAGTTACCGCATTAATTATTACTCGTAGCGAAACCATGCCATGCTGTGATTATTTTTGTTGCCTTTTCTCCCAACCTTTTAATATTCTCAGGTGTCCTTTTTGGAACGCAGGGAGCATGTAGAGGAAGCCCAGGTTTTTTTATAGCAGCAAAATGTTCGGGTTTCTTCTGTCCCATTCTTAATAAGCCCTAACACTCAATTTTGCTTTTATGGACTGCTGGGTAACAGGATTGCATCCTACTGCCTTCAGCTGACTATTACTACTACTATCACTTTCCCCCATGTCTGTTACTTTTAACTTGAAGACATTGAATTTTATTTTATGGCACAAAAAGTCCTTTTGCCCTTCTTTCTGGTTAGTTTTTATTGGTTTATATGCTCTCTGAGGTAGATGGTATCTTAAACTCTTGCCTTGCTATTCACCCCTTTCCTAGATCATCTACAAACATCTTGGCACAAATCGTAGCACAGATGGCTGTAGGGCTCTCTCTCCATTAAGAACACTGCATTTGTAGTCCTGCTGTTGGCTTTGTTGGTTACTCTCCTGTGCAAGGACCTTTCCCACTTATCCTGTGATACCTTATTTTCTGGAGCTCTGATAAAGGACTCAGTCAAGCTGGACCAAGCAGAATTTGGAAATCTGAATAAACAGCAGTTTTCTGGTAAGGAAGTCTGTTTGACTTGGGCAAAGAGATTGTTTGTGCAGCCTGCTGTGCCATGCCCAGAGTTTTTTCTTGTTCTCCTCTGGTGTAGGCACAGCAACAGGGTGGTGGGTGACCCTTGCAGGCACTTTGTGCCCCTGGCATTCTGCCTCCCAAGGAGACTGCTGTGGAGCTGGCTTTACCTGCCCTTGGCCCAAAACCACTGTGTTATGTATAAAAAGCTGCCTTAATTGCTATAAAAGGTGGGTTTTCATACTGACAGTATGAGAAACAAAATTTCCTACCTCACAGGCGTGGTGTAGTGCTCAAATCAGTAAGCAGCATAGTTCTCACTGGAGGGCCCTGGGTAGAAAGAAACTGGGACATGCAAAATATTGCAAATATTTGATCTAGTTCTACTTGAACATCAGTGTGACCCATGCTCCAAAGTTGCTTAAGTGTTCTTGGAAAATACCACTATCATTAGTAAGCAGCCTGCAGTAGGATTGCTGGTCAGATTTGTACACAGGGAGAGATCCCCACCGTCAGCCTAGGTAAACCTCCAGAGTTCAGAAAGGGGGAAAACCATGGTTTAAATGACAAGATTGTGTCAAGATTTAAAAAATCCCAGTTGTCTCTGATACTGGAAGATTTGAAAGACTTTGATGTTTGCTTCTGCTGTCACTTGTTACAGCTTTGGAAAAATCTCAATGCTTTTACTATTTTATCATTCATTCTAAAATTACTGGTTTTCATTTACTGTTCCTTGCAGGCTTTAAGCAGAATATCATCATCCACTTTCTTCACTAGACAGGCAGAAACTATTTTAAAACCATTTACAATGATACACTGCTGAGATGATTTTAAAGAGTAACTGTATGGGAGTGTTTCTTTTAAAACCTCACACAACGTGGCATTGTAGGATTTTTGCACACAGAGGAAAATAAACTGGGTCAAAATAGGTCAAACTTCACTTTTCCAGTGTGAAAAGCATCTATTTTAAGTGGAAAGTGAGAAATGGAATAGTAACTGTTACCCTGAAATGAGAAATAGTGCTGTTTATGTATTTAATTGGTCAGGGTTTGTAATGGGGCTTTGAATTCTGCCGCTGTTGGATCTTGTACTGCTGCTGTCAGTCATGGGTTTTCTCTTTCTTAAAAGACTCATGGTAAATTTACTTTGGATAGTTTCTTAACAGGTGTTTCCTTGACATTCTGAATGCTTTAAATGAGAACCGTGCCCTACGTCCGGAGTTCTCAGCTGAAATCACACGCAGCCTGACATGGGTGCTGGGGTGTTTACTCATCTGCGGCCATGCTGACAGCAGGCGCTGGCGGGTCCCCGCCGCCGCCTGCCTTGGACGCAGAACAGATGTCGGGGATTAGGGGGAAGGATTCGGGGAGGCTTTTGGCCTGCGCGTTCGCGGAAGTAATTCATTGCAGAGACGCAGACAGGGCCTGCTGGACCCGTGTGGAGGGGTCGGCTGAAATGGGTCTCGGTGGGTTTGAGTATCCGAATCAAAACCAAATGTTTTCCTGGTACCTTTTAATTAAAGGGAAAGCATAAATCAATATAACAAAATAAAGTTAGTGCACCAAATGGTGTCATAATTCTGCAGCGTTCTTCCCAACAAAGCAGCTGGCAGTATGGGTCTCTTAAAGTAGCACTGCCCGGCACTCTGCGGGCGGAGGGGCCGGCTGGTCTGCCTGGCTGGGAAGGGCTGCGGAGGCCGAGGCGGCTGTGCTGCCTGCCCTGGGACTGGGCGTCCAGGAGAGCCTCTCCACCTCGGGCTAGCGCTTGCGGTCATCCTCGTCGTTTTGTCGATGTTCTGTGATTAAGGGAACGTTTCCTTTGTGACTGCCTGTCTGTAGCTGGATCTTGTGTTTTGAATGTCGTATGCTCAGAAATCGGCCATCTAGGGAAAAATATGGGTGGCACAAGGTGAACAAGACTGAGCGGTGGACGTGATCTGCCATGGGTCTAGGTGTCCCCTACAGACATCATATACTGCACCACATACCCGTGAGGCTTGTCAGGCATCTCTGTGAGCTGGGAAGCTAACTTTTGGCTGCAGTTCATTTATTTGTAGATACAGAGCAGGTGTCTGTAGCTGTGATTTGCAATGTGATGCGGAAAAGGGAATTTATATAAATCACTACTATATTGTGCTATTGTTATGAAGATTTCAGAAAAGGGTGAAAGGAAGTAGGGAGAGACAGGGTGCATCTCCAGGGTTTGGCGGGAAGGTGTGGTGGTAATCATTGCGGATGTACCTTGTACATGATAATCCAAGGCACGAAGACAGGGCGGCTATATGAAGAGGTCATATGTGCTCAAGCAATGAAATAAATTGCTCTGGAAATGAAAATGAAGGAAAGAACCAAGATTTTTATGGGAAAAAGTACCCATTTGTGGTAAGACTCCATCGATCTGAGTTGAACTGTAGTCATGCTGAAATAACCCAAAATCTTTAGGGTCTTCAGTAGAGACAATATGATGGTAAAAAAAATCTTTGAGCTAGCTACATTCAGAATATGCTTTAAGAACATAACCATTGAGTATAGTAGGTAAACGAAGATAAAATCCCAAGTGACTATGTAATGACTGAGCTAGTAAGTTGCTCTTTCTGGAGAAATACAATGTGGGTAAGTAACGACTGTCAGCTGATTCAAGTCAATCATTGCTATAACAGATTGCAAACAGACAAAGATCTGTAAAATCGAGGTTATATGATGTAATGTTGCAGAATGCAGAGCCCTCTCTATGGAGGAGAAATACTTGCAGCTGCTGTTGACTTCGGCAGGAATTCACCCTGCTCATTCATTTATAAGCCTAGACCTCGGTTTGAAAAACTGGAGAAGATCTACTTACCTGAGCCTTGCAGTTACTAGATCTAATTCATGCTACATGGTTATCAGCCATTTTCTGGAATTCTTGAGCTATTAAGGAATATCCAAGATGAAAGATGCAGCTAATAGTGTTATCCAGGTAACCTTAATGACAAACCATATCAGGAAATAAGTTTATAAGCAAAATATAAAAACCTACAGTGCTTTCCATGTGCGGGTCCCCATGCTGTAGCTCACCGCAAACAGCAAACCATGTGCAAAGTCGCCGTACTTTCTGACAAGCTACCTGCATGCACGAGTGTCTGCGTGCCCCATCTAAATCATTAGATCGGGGCTCTGGAGAGTAGCAGTCTTGCTACACTCAACTTACTTGCCAAATGAGAGGACAAAGTACAGAACCTAATTAAAACTAATATAGATAAAAGTTTTGCCACTGGTCATTCCAGATCTTCTGTATGTGTTGTAGAACTTGAGTTTTGGTCAGCAGCTTCACTCAGAGGCAGAATTGTTTAGATGGTCCAGGTGAGTGGATAAATATCTAATTATACTTACCTGAAATATTAAATAGCATAGCTTAGTTAATGTGGTTTATGCTTGGGGGGTTTTTTAATCCCCCTTCTTGAGATAATGTTTGGTAGAAAGGTACACTAAGTGGCAAAAAAAAACCAGCAAAACAAATAGAAAAGGAATAAATGCAGTCTTCAAAGATGATTTTTTTAAAAAAAAAAAAAAAACACAATTGTGGGATGGGGAAAGTGTTATTTGATACTAATATTTTGAAAACCCAATTTTCAATATACTACTAAAAGAGTTGTTAAAAAAAAAATCTTCAAAGCAGTCCAGTGAGGTTGACCATATTTTCTGTGTTTATTTAGGTTAGGATACATGCTCAAATTCATGAAACCATAGTGGAGGTTGAATAAGACCAGGGTTCCTGAAAGTGATTTTTCTGCTCTTGATACAGCATCTTTTACAGCATCTTTTTACTCAGGCGGGCTACTGTGCTAATACTGGGGAGGAGGGAGTATGTTGAAACAAATGTGTTTTGTGTGAGGAAGCCGGTGCTGTTGCGGTAGCACGGTTGGAAAATTTCAACACATAAAGCCAGGAAATTTGAAGGTTCTGACCTCTTTTGTAGGTGTAACTTGGCATGTTGTACAAATATCTTATATCTTCACTGGCAAGGAACGGCTTCTGCTAAACTTAATTACTCCCTTGGAGTTTTAAATTCAGAGGTGGGTTCTGTAAAATTTATTTTTTTCCCCTGCAGCTTTCATGATAAGGCATAGTTATTAAATAAGAGCAGCTACTATGCAAGAGTGGTTACTATTAATACCTGCATAGAAAAAGTTATAGGCACCAAACAAGAGTGGTTATATTCTGAACATGACTTCAAAAGCAGAAATATAATGTAAAGTATAAATTTCTTTTTGTATGCAGAGTGGAAGTTTATTCTAAAGTGCATGAAATGGTGAACAAGACAAATTGATTCATTGTCAGGTCTATCAAAGTTACTGTTTCAGATTTACTTTGTTCTTTATTCATGCCTGTGTTGGTTTAATTTGAGGGGGAGAAGGAAAGAAAAGCTGTGAAGATTCTAAAAAAAAAAAAAAGTCTATAGGAGTGACTTTGCTTTCAAACTGGGAAGCGCACTTCATACAGGTTTTATTTGGGCTCAGTGATTTACAGCACCATGGCAGGTCGTCACCCATCAGCAGGTAGCTACCCGTAGGGTACCCCACATCCTCAAGTGTGAATTCATCTCAAATAGCAATAAAACAAGATTATATTATGTTGAACAACCATCTAATTGGAGACATCTCAGAAAAGTCAAAATCAGTTTGATTCAGAATACGAAGCCTGACTTGAGTGAGGAAAAATAAATCCGGAATGCCAACAATCTCCTCTGCATCAGGTTTTTTCTAAGGTGTTCATGGTCCTTAAGAAGGTATGTAAAGGAAGGAATGACTTTTATTTGGTAACTTTAATTTGTGCTGGGGGAACTTGGACAAATACAGAATATTTTTAGATTACTTTTTTTTTTTTTTAACCAGGAAGAATAATTAGTGCCTGGTGCCATTTACCTAAAGATTTACTGAGGTAGTTCATCTCCTTTAAGGAGAAGGCTCTTTTGTTAATGAGGTCTGTGCTTTCTAATAAAATTTCAGGAATCTACTTATCCATTTACATGGAGCATGATTTTACTACTAATTTTTAACCAACAGTCTTCTGCCAATGACTTTGAAGAAACATTCATTTACATTTTTTGTTGAGCTTAATGTAACCAATAATGAAAAAGAAATGATAGGCTGCATGAAATTGCATCAGAGTTTACACTGCCAGTGAACCATAAAATCAAATTACAACACCATCTGATTAATTTTCTTAATTCTCTGCTATCAGAGTAATAATGGAGAGTAACATGGGTGGGCATGTTTAATTGGTAGTGTTGTGTACTAATTAAGTAATGAGAGTATTTTTTTTTCTCAGGCAAGCCTGCATATGTAGAATGTGGTTTTAGTTAACACAAAGCAGAGCTTATTAACACCCTTTTGAACACATTTGGCCGAGCATATATTCATTTATGTACCAAATATTAATTTCTGTAAATTACACTAAGAAATAGAACAAAAATAGGTTACTAACTTCCTGTATTCCTCCATTATGGAAAAACAGTTCCTAACAAGAAAATACAAGGTTGTAGATCTGAGGTGCTCCTATGGTGTTACAGCTCTTACCAGTTTCTCCAAAATCATAGCAGTGTATGTGAAGTTGTAGGGTCTTTCCCCCTTGAAGATACTAATTTTTGGTTTTGTAACTTCGGGCAATTCTTGGAATTTTCTGATCATTGAAGAACTTCAAGCAAATGCTTTGTCTCTTTTGAATTGCCATAATACTTTCCTGGGTTTTCCGTGCTTTAGTTTGTATTTTCATGCTTTCTTTTAAGCACTGTAACTAGCAACTGCTTTAGCGAAAAGCTTCTTGCCTGAAACTTCTATCTTAAAATATTTTGGGCTTTACTAGGAATGCCAAATATATGCCTTTGTGATATTGTGTTGGCATTTTTCTTTTTGCTCAAAGTACTGCTCCTGTCGTCCCTCCCTACATTTATATCCAGGTATTACATTACAATTACTAGTAAGCTTGATAACTATGTCATGGAAGCTAAACAGTGGATAGATTTCTTACTCTAGACTTCCATATGGTTTTAAGAATGACTGGCAAAATTAAGGAAAGGGGGTAAAATATCTGAGGTATCTGATTCTTTTGTTCCTCGTTTTACTGCTCTCACGGGGATATGGCTGTGTGAGTGGAGCCTGGGAGAGGGAGGAAATAGGTTAGAGACTGGACCAATGTGTCATTGTGTTAAAGCCAGCCAGCCAGTGAGGTCATTGTTTTCATCTGAGTCATTTTAGAATGAACACTCTTACATTATGGAAACCATTGCACATCTTTATTTCAGACACGGAAATATCCAGCCAACCCTTCAGTGGTAGAGCTCCACTGATTTCATTTGAGGTACTCCTGACTCCCAGTGGTGTAAGCAGGAGAGGAAATCAAACTCTTTTGCCTCATTTTTTAACACTTTCCCCCTAACCCAAAGGGGTTAGTCTTTAGGCACATTTCCAGCCAAGATGTTTGTTGATGAGGGAGCTGGTAAATCTGGTGATCACACCTGTCAGCCCTGGATCTAGTAAATCTGTCCAGCCTGGAGCTGGCTACAGTTATATTGGGGGGAAAAGTTCTTAAGCACCGACTCGTGTTGTGGCTAGATTATGTTCCAACATGCACAGGAAAAATCCTTGAGACTGCATTCTTGGATATTGATTATATTTCATACTTGGGCTTCAGTAGGCTCAGTCTCTGTGTAGTATGATTTAATTGAGGGACTTGGGCAATATGCCCAGCTCTGCAATTGATTTGTGTGACTGTGAACGAACCCTGTCATCTCTCTGTACCTGGGGTTTAATATATTTGGTCTTTAAGGTAGGTCTGATATTTGTAGCCCTTTAAGGATCTTGTATCATACAGTAATTAAAACAGAATTTGTGTATTTTGTACAATATAACAGCATAGGGTGGAGACACTGATCATTCCCCATAAGCTAATAGAAATAGTAGGAGGCTTCGAATCGAACAAATGCTATTTTGTCATTTGAAGTGGGAGAAGGCTATTGCTAGCTGATGCCTTCAGCAGAATTTGTGAAAAATTGAATGCTATATGGCACAATATCTTTCAGTTGTTGCATGGCATGTGCTTACAGTGTTAGTATGTGGCAAGTCCTGTGTCTTCTTAAGATCTGTTCAGCCACTTGGTTGATAAGGATTTAGTATTTTTGCTCTTTCAAGATTAAACTTCCAGGTCTTTTGAAACAAGAGAACTACCCAGTGCTGGCACTGAAACATTCAGTCTTAAGAGGAGCCAGAACACGCAGAGTGTGCACAGTGCAGTTCTCTAAGGGAAAACAGGGCTGGGTAATGGTGTGTACACTGTATAAACGCATCAAATATTTGCAGGGGAGTTAGCACAGTGATATTGTTCATAATCTGTGATTATTTTTTCATAGGTGGAATCTGTTCCTACTGTAGGTAGGCTTCAAATTTACAAAAAGCATTAAAAAAAAAAAAAAAAAAAAAAAAAAAAAAAAAAAAAAAAAACACACACACACAACCTGCAGCAAAAATGTCTAAGTTGTAACATCACTAAAAATGCAACGATTTCAAGATTGGGGTAGCATGTTAAGCTCACCAAAAATATTTCTTAAACCTTAAAGCAGTTTCTGAATCAGCCCTGTTGCTACAGAGCACATGAAAGGCAGTCTTTCCCAGGAATCTGGCGGTTTCCAGAGTAAAGTAGGAGCATGGCTGTGATGTCTCCCAGTGTTAATGCCTGAGCTTCTCATGGAGAATAATACATTGGTCCATACACCACGCCATCAGGTGAGGCACCGGGACTTCCAGAGAAATGGAGTGGGATTGTTTGCCCAAGCTGGCAGGACCCTCTCATCTCAAATGGCTGAGACTGAGACCCCAGGAGTAGGAGCTCAGAGTGGTGGCCTGAGGCAAGAAGACTGTCCTCATCGACTGAGTAACAAACATGCTTGCAAGTGACTTGCCTGATGTGGGATGGGAGCAGAGCGACCAAGTGGGATTCCTCTGCCCCAGCTTTAGCCCTTCTCAAGTGGTGTGCTCAGACCAAGCCATGGGTCTAGAATTGATGGAGGAGAGGTACTGGCAGAGACGCCTACCTGGTGCATCTCAGTTGACTACCTTAAAGGGGGGGTTAACTGCCAGCTGGTGATGCTCCGCTTTGGTTATGGAAGCAATGCAGATGGAACAGCAGGGCTGAGGCTCCTAGAGTTATACCTGCAGCTCCAGCCACGTGTGTCACATCAGCTGCATCCTTCAGTATCGTAGATGTCTAGATCAATAGCATCTTGGTGATGGCAGTGAACATGTCTTGTGCCGTTTTTACACATGAATCCCTCACAATAATCATGGGGCCATCTTCTCCCTCTCCCCTCCTTTCCCAAGTGCTGCTAAAGGCAGTGCCATGCCATCATCCACATTTGACTAGTGGGGACCAAAGTGATCTGGCTGTGATCACCTGACTGCAGGTTGGACTTGGATCTCTAGTGTGTAAAGCTAGAATTTGAATGAATATGAAACCATAATAGTGCAGCTTATTGCGTTCTTATCCATGCCTTGCGGAGGGAGCTACCGTCAGGATTCAGGCATACTTCCAGTAGTCATTTTTGTTGCACTGCAAATACAACGTCAGCTGTTTTCATCATGATCTTGGTTTTGCTGTCCATTTCTTATGAGAGTTGGATGCACAGGTATATTGAGGAAATTAAGTAATAAAAAGCTTTTATTATTCAAAATGTGAACTTAAATGTTTTCTCACATTTCTTGAATGATCTGAGATGATTGAGACCTTTGGTTTGTCTGAATCATTCATGGGTCCCAGTTGTTGGCTAACCGTGCTGTGATAATAACAACAAAACAGTCTGGGTATTTGATTTCCTACTCCTGGGCACTTACGGCCTTGTTCTCCTTGGAAGTTGTTGAAAATAGTAGCACCTCCTATTGATGGGGAGTAAAACTATGAATGATACGTATTTGTATACCAAGAAAAAATAGTAAAATGGAGAAGAGAGTTTGAAATGTATTCCAATTGCAATTTAAAATTTTAAGTAACCTATTCACTCTTTAATATGCTTGTGTAGAGCATGTCCTTGATTTAAAAAAAAAAAAAAAAAAAAAAAAACACAAAAAATCCCAAACAAAACCTAAAAACATTCTTACAGGCCAGTACTATCGCCTTTTTTTTTTTTTAGTCCCCCTTTACTGTCTTTAAAAGAAAAGAGAAAGCACCCACCCTTAAAAAGCAGTTTACAAGTTCTTAGAAGTATTGGGATGTAAACTGTTTGCTACTCAGCTGAAATAACTGGAGCTAGGCTTTTTCTTTCTTGTTCCCGTTCTTTCATTTCAACAAATGTTATCACTCCTCTAAAATAAGCTATTTTTACTGTGGCAGCCTGGTTAGTGCTTGGAAGACAGTCTACTGATGGCAGCAGTTTAAGCTGCAAGGTCTTCAGCAGGAAATTAGTCTCGAGTTTTGGGGGTGCCATGTGATGAATGGTTTCTCGTAGCTGGCTTTGGATGTGCTAGTCATTAATGTTTACATCAGTAGACAATAAAAACGATGTAGTTGCATATCATGGGGCCTGTGTGATGACAGAGCTGGTCAAGTTGTTTAAAAAACAAACCTCCTCCTCCCTGTGACCTCCAAAAAAAAAAAAAAAAGATGGTGGTGGTTCCTGTTTAGTAGCTCTGCTTTTCTTATCTGGAGGAGATAAGTGATAGCTGAAGGGTGTTGTTCATTGGGGCTGGGTACAGAAACGCTGGGTTTCGCTGAAGATGTTTTGCAGTACTGCCTTCACTGCTGTCATGAATAGCTGAACTACTGGAATGGAGCACAGCAACAGCTGTGAAGTCTGAGAAAGACTTTGTTGCAATATATAGGTGTTCTTACTATAGTTTCTGCTCATCAGCCCTCTATCCCACAAGTTGGAGAATATCTTAAAAACACTGTCTGTGGATGCGCCCAGAAGGCGTTAGGTGGTTTCCAGCGAATCCTCTGCTGAGGAGCTCCCGCCCTGTGAGCAGGTGGTTGGGAGGCAGAGCAAGACAAACCAGTTCACTGTCGTGCAGCACAGCAGTCCCGTAACTCCGAGAGGAAACTAGAGATGAGCCGGGAAGAAACATTCTGGGTGAGCTCAGGAATGGACTAAAATCTTGGAGAGAGTTGTGTGGAAAAAAGGCTTGCCAGTAATAAAGTGAGTGTCTGACAGGATTCAGATGAGATGAATAGTTTCACTGTTATGGTGCAGTTTGTGGACAGAATAATATTTGAGTCAAATGCATAAATGCAGGCAAAAAGTATTTGGCTTGAGGTTTTTTGGTGTTGAGCTTAACATGTGAGATGTCCAGATTCATAGCCATTGAGTTGTCAACATTTATAACAACAGTAATCACATTTAAACTTCTACTGAACACATACTGAGATTGTTCTGCACATTAAAAGTGTGTTGAGTTACTTTCAGCTAGAAAAGCAAAAAGTGGAACGTAAAATATTTGAAGCAAAAATAGCAGAAAATGCATATAGAATACTGTGGCCCTTTTTTAGCCTTTATTAGCACAGGCGATGGAAGGATGGTCAGTGGAAATGCTGATGTGATCAGACTGCTAGCACTTGCAAGGTCACAGCCAAAGAAAAGCAAAGCATGAGGATAAATCTCATTATGTTTTGCCACTGTGTTATTACAGTTCAGCTGTTTGGCTAACAATAAAGTTAAGCTTTCTCTCTTATTCTTGCACATCCTTTTCCTTAAATAAGCATAGATCAAAACAGCATGTATGCTTCTGGCCTTCTCCTGCCAAACGAGGCATGAGGGCTCACAAATAACCGAGAGCCGATTCTGGGACTGGAATGTGTTTGCTTACTGTCTGTGTGGGTGGCAAAGTGTCCATAAATGTTTTAGCACAGTCTAGCTTGCTCTTGGTGTCAGTGCGAGATTTACCGCTGATCTGTCAGTCCAACAACGGCGTGGAGGGTTTAACATTCAAAAGTGAAAAACGCTTTTGGAAGAACTTGCTACTTGGCAATCCAAGGGCAAGTTGCTGCTAAATATGACTGAGTTGTGAAGCGGATAACTTCAAAGAGATCCACACCGTTGAGAAGATGCTAGGTGCTACTGGGGGATGTCCTGGCAGTGCAATGTGATGGCTTTTCTCAGTTCTAAAGCTTTGCTGTAGTGAGTGGTGGAAGTTTCTTCTGTTGTGATCAACTGCCTTTGCCTTACAAAGGGTATAATTACAAATTTTACCTTCGCACGATGCAGTTGAAAGGCTAGTAGACATCTTGTTTGGTTCCATGTTGTGTAGCTCAACTTGGTGTTTGCCTGTAAAATGCCCTGACAGCTCAGCATCACGGGCTGCTGCTCTCTGTGTGCTGCAGCCGTGAGGCACAGGTGAGCCAGCCAAGCCCGCCTTACGCTGGTGAGGCAGCTGCTTTAGTTCTGCCTCCATGGGGAGAGGCCCCCCTGCCTTGGGCAACACCGCACACAAATGTCGGTAGATACGTGTGTGTATTGTATGTGTCGTACAAAATACTGAGAAGTAAAGGTTTCGGGGAAGGGATATGGTGGCATCCGTAACTGGCAAGAGAGCAAAATGTGGCTCGCCACTGGAAATGCTGACACCTTTCAGCCTGTTTTAGTTGTGTGCTGCACTTGAGTCATTACAGAAGGAAAATATTTTCCGTTTCTAATGTATGAGAGAACTTAAATGATTCTTAAGGGAAGCGTGTCTGTGTGCATGTAAGGTGGTGAGGTAGTCTGAAGTCGTCCATATAGCAAACCCAGGCCTTACGCACCATTATTTTTTCTGTAAAAGTTTCTAATGACCTAAAATAGCATTACTGTAAACAGTGCTATGTTTCAACTTTGTTCCATCACTATATGTGCATGCTGGGACTTGCAGGGTTTCCAGATACCTTCCTTCTCAAATCCTACCAAGCTTTTTCTTCAAGCATTACAACAATGAGAAAAATGCAAATATAAACTTTAAGCTCTTTGTTTGTAAAAAAAAGTATTTGCAAGACAGGAGTGGATCTTTCCCACCCTGGGTTTCAGGCAGCAGCAGTTTGAACAGGAAGTGCTGTATTTAAGTGGAATATGACTGAAACATTTTAGTGAGAAATGTATTTTTGTCATGTCGGTTTGAGGCTGCTCAGAGATCTAGAACAGTAGATAGAGAGTAAGCAAAGAGCAGAAAAGATAGTCAAAAGCACAAGCTAAATGTGCTCTTCTCCATGAGTAAAAATATGTCTGCCTTGATCCACAAATGAGTATCGGTGGAGGATTTGGTCAAAACGTTTGATTTTTTTTTTTATTTATTTATTTATAAGGAATTTGAGATCATAAGGAATAATCACAATGAGAAAGGCCATTGCTGTTTGTTAATTATAGACCTAACTTTTGTTAAGTGTTGATGAGACCACCACCACCAAATTTCAAATTTCAATATCACCCAGATTGTGGATGCAGTACCTGTTTGATGCCATCTCCCTTTTCCTTGTAAACAACCAGTTAACATGTAATGGCTTGAAAATACTCATGGCTGACTTGTTTTCTTTACAGGCTGGAATGGTGTTAAGATGTGGATACTTCTGGTTTGGCTTGTTTCTCGTGCCCACTGTGTGCCTTGTTAAAGACGTGGCATGGACAGCGTAAGTCCCGAACCAGTCCTCTCGGTGTTGTAGGAATTACTTTGTATGCACATGTCCAGTCCAGTATTGTTCTGTAAAGCACAAAAAAGCCTTTCAGTGAATGCAAAATGGTGATACTCCTTTGGAAGACCACCGAGCAAAGTGAAGTGGGAGTCATTTCTCACCTACCAACTCAGCCAGCAATGTGAGAGAATGGTTAGTCCCGAATCTGAAGGAGACAGCCTTGTCTGAGTAATGAAGGTTCAGACATCAGAGACTTCCTGTTCCTAAAAAGGAGCAAATAACTTGTTCAATTTGACTAAGGTTAGCTAGAAAAGAAAAAGAAGTCACTCTAATTTATACCCGATAAGCTCCTAGTTCTTTGTCAGCTGTTTTTTAGGTTGTCCTTCAACAGTGAGTCTTCCAAGACTTAAATGAGAGAAGAGGAATACTCTGCACTTTATGGTTGAAGTCAAGTCTTAATGGTTCCTTCCCTGCCCAGAGAGGAGGAACAACCCTAGTGAAATACAAGCCTATGTAACCCCCCTCTCAAAACTGTGGTTTTAAAGCATTGCGGAAGGCAAGCAATTTCAAGAACTTTGATTTAAAGAGAAGCAACTTACCTGCTCTACCATTGCAATTTGACATTTAGAAGTATCATTTTCACTTAGAATTTCTGGTGATTTGTTCAGCTTGCTTTTAACTGTCAGAAACACCAAAGCTTTCATCCTTCCCCTTGGAAAGCTGCGTTACAACCAGGAACGTGGCTGGATACATGGATACGTAATAACCTCGTGCAAGGAAGACCCAGGGCATTCTAACTCTGGGGCAAAAAGGCAGATCCTAGCTGGAGTGAAGAGGGAATATAGGTTAGCTTGTCACTTGTCACAAAGGCTCAAGGTGAAAGCGTCATAACACTTAGATCCAGGAATGAGCTGTTGATCAGCCAAGGAAGAGTCTTAGAATCATTTAGGTTGGAAAAGACATTTAAGATCATTGAGTCCAGCCATAAACCCAACACTGCCACGTCCACCAATCTTTACAGAGCAGTGCAGAAAATACTGAAAAAGGTGGAAAATTTCCCAAACACAGGCACATTTCAACACCAGCACAAAAGGATAAATCAGGTCAGATGCATATATCTGAAAATCTTTTTTTTTTCTTCCTATGGGGTTGATAGCACGGCTAAATTAAACTGATAATAGGCAAATCTACCAGTCAGTAAGTACTTCTTAAATGTTTTGGGTTTTTTCTTTATTTTCTTCCTCAGTGTAGTTCATGAAAATTAAGCTGCTAAAATTAAAACCAGGTATCATAATGTAAAATTTCTGTTAAGGCCAAACTGTGATTTAATAGTCTAGCACACTAGAGGGTTTTTGTTACACATTAAACTTCTCCAATTGAAAATTATTTTAAAACTCTAAAGTTGAGGCCAAAATGTTTAAATTTAGGTACTTAGCTGTGCCTATGACCTGGTTTTAAAAGCTCTGGAGAGGGGGGGAAAAAAAAAATCTTAGAGGAGCAGGGCCTGTAATGCTAAATGAACTGTCAGGCATTATTTAAAATTACCTGCTTAGAAGTCAGTGGGACTATTGTTGTGATTAAAGCTAAATAGAAGCTGAACTATTTGCAACATCGGGAATCAAATATATATTTAGGTGTCCAAGATTACACTTAGTCTTTGAAATGTTTTCATGATAGTTGACTGTCCCAAACTTGTCCTCTGTTCTTAATGGGGTTTTTTTGGCAAAAATTACTCAAGAATTGTAAAACAGGCCAGACCAAGGGAGGCTCATCCTCAGCTATTACTCATTTAAAACTCTGTTACTGACTCAGCCTGTTCTTTAATATGAGAAATCTCGGCAACATAATCCTTTCAGTGGTTCAGACCAAGAATGTACAGAGATTGTGAAGCTCTCATGACAAACGTGTGTGATTGATATACTGGATATTTTCCCGACAGTTTTTAAACAGGAGGCTCCCATCAACATTAAGAAAAAAAATCTGCTGTTTGAGCAGGACTTTTCTTTTAACCCATCACTGAAAAATTAACACCATTAACATTTTAACTAGGATAAATGAAATGACACAGCTATCAGCACTGCCATATGGAAGGAGTAAAGGTCTGTTTCCTTTCCAAGAGGCTTGCCATTCAAAACTTGAGCCCAAGGCCTCTGGAAATCAGCCGGCACATTTCCACAGTAGTGGTTACACCACATTGCTGTCTGTAATTCAGCAGAATCTGGTTTTGGCCTAAAAGTTCTAGCAGCTCTGACTTCTCATGGTCATGGAATTTATCCCTTTCAGTTTCTTTTGGAGATGAAGTGTATGTCCACAGAAAGAGCATCCATGTGACCCCAAATGTACATGCTAATTTCAGTACAAAATACTGCCAGAAACCCATAAATTTCGTACAGAGTTTTTTGTCTAGAAGAAGGCTAAAAGGGATGGGGAAGTGTTTCACACCCATACAAATTTTTGTTTCCAAACTGCTGTGCTGCATCCGCTATCAAAACTTCTAACGCTGGAGGCAAGAGCTAGTTTTACATGTTCCGTTTGTTACGCAGGCTGCTGCAGTTGTCAACACACCTCTTAGCTCCTGTATTCTTTGCAGCTTCAGGCTTTTTTATTTACCTTTTTTTGTTTTTATTTTTACCTTTTAAGTGAATTGAGGAAATGTGGAAAGCTCTCTCTAAAAAAGAGATGTAAGCTTATTATTAATGCTTGGCTGCAATACCACATTGTTAACTTTGGTCCACTATCCTGAATTCAGTGGCTTGGTTTGGATTTGGGTTTTGCCTTATAAAAGTCCCAGTTGCGCTACTATTGAAAAGAACAGATCTTTATAAGGTGAGTACTTCCTCACAGTTGGCATGTGTCACTTAAATATATGTCACTGGTGCTAGGAAGTCCCAAAATAGCTGAGCCACAAAGCTGTGTGGAAATTATAAAAACACAGAGTGTATTCCAGCAAAATTAGGCAGGAGGGCAAGAATTTATTAAAAATTAGTGTCTCAATACTTAGTGTTATGGTGAGAAATTTCCTGAGCTTTCCAGTCATTACCAAAATCTTTGTGTACTTTTTTTTTCCCCCCACTGTGGGGAAGAAGCATGTTGCACTTGCCAGCTCCAGCAATAGAACTAAGGTACAAGGTATGAGGACCTCTTCCCATCCTTGAACCCACTTGCAGTCCCTGGAGCACAGAACACCTAAAGTGATGTTGAGGGTAATGAGCCAGCATAGAGGTGTCATCATGTTTGAGAGAAGCTTATGAAGGTAACCACACTTCTCCCTGGCAGGTTCTGGCCTTCCAAAACCCCTAAATATCCTCCTAGTGAAGTGAAGCTATGCACTTCCCTGGCTTGGAAGGGGAAGGGCCATCCAAAATACAGAGGTAACTCCTTTCCCTGTCGTTATGGTCCATGATCTTAATATCCCAGTGCATGAGGGAAAGGTGAGTTTGTCTTTATGTAACACACCAAATTTCAGCTGAACAGGAACATTAGACACAAGAGCTCATAATTTGTTGAGGGTTGATCGTGCATCCAGGGCCACTTGTGCAAGTACAAGGTAAAAGCTATGACTTCTGCCTGGATTTTTTGTGTATCAAAATTTAGTAACATGCTACTGTGGAAAAAATCATCAAGTATCCAGTCGTGTTGCCAGTAGTCCATGGAATATTTGCAGTTGACTTCGATGGGAGCAAGCCCAGGCTCCAAGGCAATTTTAATAGCATGTTTTAATATTTATTTTTGGAGAAACACATGGATCAGTTAGCTCAGGCTGTTTTTATAAAAATACTTACTGACTCTTCCATGTATGCTCTTGCTTCCAAGGGAAGGAGTGACTCAATGCGTAACAACTACCTGTGGGTTTATTGTTGCTTTATGGATACCCAGCCACAGTAAAGCTCATATATTTCATAATTTCACACTACTTACCAAATACTTGAGTACCCCCAACTTCAGGACAACGGTATTTTTTCCATATAGTGAAATATCTGTGCAATACCTTCTTGTGTTATGCTGCACTAATTGGACTTTGTTCAGGCTCTATTTTGCAAAATTTTGAATTCAGTATTCACTCTCAGAGAAAAGAAAAACATCTCTCATCTCTTATGATGTATGGCAAGATAAATGCTCAACCTTGGGAGAGATTAAATAACTTGTAGATTTCTGTGTTCTTGTCTGTGGGAAAATTAGTTATAAAGGATTTTAAAAATTCCAAATATGCTCAGTCTTCAAGTTTGCAATAGTAGGTACAGCCTCTTTAAAAAGTAAGAGAAGAGTTCAAGGTCAAAATTTCAATGTATTTTCTCAAATTAGAGTGTGATAGTCAAGTCAATTGTAAAGATTATAAGAATTAAGAGCTCAAAGATTTCTCATTTTAATCACTATAGTTTCCCTTCCTCAAAGAGGAGACCAGTCTAATCATTAGCCTAACTAGTTATAGTAACTTGAATGTAATTAATTTCTGTGCAGCCATTGGTAATCTCATGTTCTTGAAACATTATGCATTTTAAAAATATCCTTGCTGCTGGTGTTCCCTTGCAAATCATACACCTTTGGTGGTTTGTTTTAATAGGGCGCTCTTTCTAGTACATCATGATACTTTTTACCTCTGGATTTTGCTATGCTTCATGTTTTAAGTTCTCTTTTTTCCCCTCTTAAATGCAGATGTGTTTTGAAAAGTAGTTTTCATTTTGGCTTCTCATTTTGAGACATTTGGGGCCTAATTCAGCAGCACAAAGACCAGAGGACTTGGATAACTTAGTATTAATGTCAAGGCACGGTCATCTAAAATAGTATCAGTGAAGATTTGGTAGTCTTTGTTTCTTATTCCCCATGGAAGGAGTAATAAGAATCATGGTTTTTTGAAAATAAATGCATCTTTGTTACAATTTTATTATTTATACACCAGCTAATAGTTTTTTAGTAGAGGGAATTTGACATTGGTTTGTACCATTGGTTTTAGATTATGGTATCTGCATGTAAGATTTTTATAAAACTTGTAAAGAAATTTTTGTCATCTCTAATGTTGAAGAATATTCTTTTCATGCGATGAAGCAAGTGGTGTCTCAGCCAACGTGGCTCCATCTTGTTTTTCAGACTTACTGTGCAGTTGCATGCAAATCCATATTATCTCATGGGATACTTGTCCTCCTTTAAGTGATACAAAAGAGGAAGATGATCAAAAACTGCCAGTTGGAGAAAGATCCCTGCATCTTGTATTAATGCTTTGTACATACCGGGACAGAGGGGACTAGATTGTCTCCTTACGTCAATGTAACTTAGGCATAATAGCACTGGAGCAGTAGGTAAAACTGGGGGAAAAAGGCCCAAGTCTCTTCATGAGGGACATTGCTCTCCAAATTTTAGTTGTATATATGGTAGATGGATTACTCGTTGGATCCCCAAGCCGAGAAAATAGGACGCAGCCAGTCTTGTCACTGTCACTTTGAAAGCTCAGTGGGGAGAGAAGCGCCTTTCCAAGCCACGTGAGACTGATAAATGAAAATAAAGGGGCTTGAATGGCAATAATTATCTAAGACTCTCCTCAGATTTCCAGAGCAGAGCCACGCATTGCTCAAAAGACAGAGTGGAATCGTGTTTTACTGCCATGAATATTCAATGAATCCCAGCTCTTTTGTCTGAATGCCCGGGTCCTGAGCCATCCCACGGCAGCAGTGTCAGGTCTCCGTGGTCCCACAGATTTGCTGCTTGGTTAGATTTTAAGTTTTGTGCTGAAGCAGCTGAACTCTGCTGGATTTGAAGTCCTGATTTCTCATTTGTTATGTAATATTTCCCAGGTATTGTGAACCTGGACTGACACAGATACACTGTGCCCTGTTTCCCAAATCCTTCAAGGGAAAGCCCTGTGCCTCTCAGCGGAGTGGTAAAATTGGGGGCTTGTAGCAAAACAGATGTTCATGTGGCCTTTTTTGTTTATTTTTCTGTTTGTCTTTTCCTTGTGGTACAGGGCCAAGCATTCCTACCGTAAAACTTTGCTGGAGCAAGTTCAGGAGTTGGAGACAAAGACGAGAGAACTGGGAAAAGCCATGCTTCGTGACAGTAATGGAAAGAGGTGGGGCAAGCCTATGCTAATGTTTAAAACAGACCCTTCTCGTCCTCTCCCCTACCTCTTCATCATTCACCATTCGAATCTGATTCCAGACAGGGGAAGAAGGCTTCTTTCCTTCATTATTCATTTATTGTTGTTCCTTTTCATGTGTCTGTTGCCCCCACCGAAATCAGCCCTTCCAGTTCAGTTTCTGCTGCGTTATTGCCATGAGGCTGTATTGGAAACTGCCATTCAGTCTCCTGCCTGCTGACATGTAGTGCTATTACCTGGCCGCTGGACCAGACTGGTATTGAAAGGACTTTGTTGTAGGTCACAAGAAGAAGAAAAAAAAAAAAAAAGAAATCAGTCTGATAACCATGTCAGGGGAGGGAACTGTCTGTGCCTCAGGATATGAAGAGAGTTAGACTGTAGCTAAAAGGAGAACTGTCTAATCCACTATGCCCTGCAACTTCATTCAGTCTCACCTTAAGGGTTTTTTTTATACTTTTGCTTTTTTCCACTGTAGCTTACAAGCCCCTGCTTTCGGGGTTCTCAGTTTCTTGTTGTGCCTCTCCCTTATATACGCACCATATGGACTTGAACATATTGCTATTATTGAATCTTCCATTGTAAGGGGAGACTATGTGCTGTGTGGGAACTTTTGTCTCTTCTGAAAGAAGCTAAAGAAAATCATAGTGGGGCTTTTGCATCCAACAGTTTCATTTACCATCTCAGAATGTGGTTCTGCATCAGCTGGTCGGAAAAGCTCCCCAAGTTCAAAAAGGTTTTAGAACTAACTCTTCTGTTCCTTACACAATATGGCACCACATGACTTGCTAAGAAACTACATGATCATTAAACTGGATTTTAGCAAACCTTATAAACTAGCAAACTGAGTGGAATGGGGCTTTTAAAAGATTTTGTTCTTCTGGGGCAGGGTCATCCTTTGAGCCTTTGATGTCTATTCTAAGGTAAACTAATTGCCATATTGTAGCTGCTGCTAAGACGAGCGGATAGTAGATTTTTTTCAACTGAACTTGTGAGTTAATAAGCACTATTTTTAGGGAGAATTATCAGGGAGTGAGTTTACCAAGATTATAGTAAACTGAAAAGCTTTAAGAAATGCTTGTGTGAACTTGAATGTGTTTATAAGATGTCCTTAGTGACCAGAGTTTGCTTCTCAGAGGCCAAGACAAAGTAAACACAGTGTTATTGATTTAGATCACTTGAAAACACTTGGTATGTTCAGTTTTTACCTTGAGTCATTTTTCTCCTGTGACTTTTGGATCCTACAAAGCACAGTTTATGAATTGTGCTCGCTTGCAGCAGTCACAAACTGCATATCAAATCATTTAAAGAGAAAAAGCAAACTTTGCAGCACTGGTCAACAAAGACTACCTTCTATGCCACAATTAAAACCAACAAAGATGCTTGAAATCAGGCATTTAATTAAAAACGGGCCTTGTTTTCAGAGGGCTGAGCAGTCACCTTGAAGTCAGTTGGAGCCGAAGCAGTTGGTACTAAACTCAGGTCAGCCTCCCAGGCAAGGAAGGTGTAACTTGGTGCTGTGGGGTGCTGACTAATAGACGGATCTAATCAGCCCTCTGAAAACAAGAGGAATCCAGGACAGCAGAAAACTGGCTGTTCCCAGGCACGCAGCTCTGGTAGCCTGAGCCCCTTGGCTGTTGCTGTGGGTTCTAATCCATCCATGGGGTGTAAAGTGGCATTGGTGTTAGTTTGTAGCATTTGTGTTTTCCTGCTGGTATTTAGTGCTAGTTATTGACAGCCAGAGAGGAGAGTGAGTCAGCTTTTTGCCCGATGAATTCCTGGATTGCACGGCAGGTTGACGTATTAGTCGTAGTGAGAGAAACAGCATTTGATCCGTTTGTGTGCATGTAAGTGTCTCCAGGAACTTGATGGGTTTCTTCTCTGTTTACACAGTCCTGACTTTCTGTAAATTTAATGGCCGTGTTGTAATTCATACGCTACATGTTTTCATAGCCTTTTATTTTATTGCATTCTCACTTCAAACTCTTTCATCTGCATTCCTCCTCCATATAGCTTCACTTCATTCTCAAAACGCTTGCATGGAGATGATGTAAGGAATCCTTTCTGGCCCTCCTTCCCATTCTCCCTCCCCCTTCTTTCCATGCATTTGTTTGTTCTCCTTCCTAATTGCTCCCAGATTTTCTGGGTGGTCCATCTGTGAACTAGATAATGGTAGAGTGCCTCTGCCTGCTAGGAGCTGGTGTGCTGTGCTTGTGATGTGGCCTCCGGAGTGCTCTTCAGAGTTGTTCTGTCTTTTATCTCTTTTGTTTGTCTCCTGGCTCTTTCACACCTGCTAGAAATCATGTGCTTGTCCAAAGGGAAGGGTGAGGGTGGGAAAGAGGCCGAGTGGGAACTTTCTGCAGTTACAGCCTCTCTGGTTCGTGTTCTTTATTTTTTAGAAATTTCCTTGAAGTGGGTGGAAACAAGTGCTGAGACGCATGCGCTGCTCTCCCCTTCTGCCTGCAGCCCCGTTGCTCTTGGGATGTTTCTGGCAATGGGGCAGTACGCAGGAAGGGGAAGTAACCGGAGTCTCCTCATTTCTAATGGAAAGTGGAGAGCTGCATTAAAACTGCACGAGTCCGTTCATTACCTCCACGTAACAGTGTTAGCTCGTGGTTGGAAGTGTTCCTGAAAACATACCCGTTAGGTGTTTGGTTGTTCAGGCAGCTGCAGAAGATAAGGTGGCTGTCATCAGGGTCTATTTTTCTGGCCCACATAGTGGACGCTATTTTTGTTCAGTGTTTTTCACAAACTAACAACAAAAAAAATCACACCCAATTACAGATAAGAGAACGATTTAGAGAGCTAATTGCTTTTATCGTTGCCTAGGCCTTAGACAAAAAATGAGGTGTCAGATCTGGATGTTTAGGATTAATCTGCTAAACAAAAAGCAATTCACAAAGCCCAGAAAGCGGTGAGTGCATTTAGGCTTGCACAACAGGATGCCAACGGTTTGCTGTGGCTCAGCCGAATTTGTGTGAAGCGTGAGGAGGATAACACCCGGGTCCTCACTGCGCTTGGGGAAGGAGTGCTGGCAGATCTGTGTCTGCCACTTGAGACCTAAATATGCATGTTCTGTCTTAGAGGGTCTTCACCCTACCGACTGTTCTTGCTAAACACATTTTTCCGGGTTAATAAAAAATGTCTTCACTAGTATTAGTTCTGGATCTTAGCCCCTTTCAGCAGTTTCTAAAATCAAATTTGCCTGTATTGATCTAAAAAGGCAGGTGTAAATTTTTCTTTCCCATGGCAGGGAGCAAACAGCAAGGCAAGTGGTAGATCAGGGAGTGTCTATTCTGCGCAGGGAAGAGTGTCAGCACCCTGAGCACTACAGCTGGGTCCCAAAAACCTTGCAAATAACACTAGTGTGATGCTTGGAGTTTATATCAAGTTTATTGTTTTGAGCTGTAACGGGTCATGTTCTCATTTCTCTATATATCTCATCTGGACAGCGAAAAACTTGTTTTTCATGGAAGCTGGGCTGATTGCAAAATCAGGTGATTTCTGGAGCAGGGGATTTCATCAGAGGAAATGAGTATCTGGAAAACTGGCAACTCCAGAAATAGCTTGAGAAGCGGAGGAGGGAGTGTGCAGTAAGTGGCTGGGGATGGATCTGGTGCCATGCTCGCCTGCCTGCCTGTGGAAGAGGAGTACCTGTGCTTGCCCTCCCCGGCCTGGCACCGGCAGCGCTGGGCTGGGCTCCAGCCCAGCTGCGATGTGAGCAAGCCTTGGTGTGGGAAGGGAGAAGGGCTCCCTGGCACTCTCATGTAACAAAGAGCAGGATTTAACACTAAATTTACGTGAATTTGGAGAGGTGAGAGGGGCAGCTCACATGCCAAAGAAAACATGGACATGTGGAGACACCTGCCCAGCAGACCTAATCATGTTAACATGCAAGATTTACACAAAGAAAACAAACAGGTTTGTGTTCAAAAGTGGCATTGAGTTCAGCTGCAGAGATTTTTGTGTCTTTAAATAAGTTTACAACTAAATCTTGGCTCATAAAGGGCCAAATCTTAAAGTCCTCATTCACTTTTCACTCCATCTAACCTCTCATTGAAGTCAGCAGGAGTTCAGGTGGAGTAAAGCCTGATTAGGGACCAGAGCAAACATTAATTTGGAAACCCATGTCACTTTATTGCTCCACTGGCCAACTGATGGACAGCAAGCAAAGCTCTGCAGCACCCTCTTTGTGACAGTAGATTTCCTGTTTCAGAGGGTTTCTCTGTCCTAGGATTGCCAGAGAGCTCCCTTTAAAAGTAGCTTCTTGGTTGTTTTTCTGTTCTGTTTTTAATCGGTTGGTGGCTGGGATTAGAAGATTAATTGATGCTGAAGAACAATGTAGACTTCATTATTTATGTGCTTTACAAGGAGCTGAAGAGCCTGTCTGGGGTGCTGCAGAAAAGTTCCTGCATCACTGAAGTATTGGGAAGAATTTCTTCAAATTATTCAGCAATCTGGGAGGCATCATCTTCTCTTTAACAAAGAGGAAGGGAAGTGTGTACAGAACTAGCGAGGTACAGCTGCTTTTGCGCAGCATTTTTCAGTATACCTTTTTGCGGCTTTCAGATGCCCACTGCCACCTCTTTTTCATCTCTGTGTCACAAAGCATTTGTTTTATGAAACTCTGTTTTTCAGTGTACCTAAACCAGAGTGGAGAGAC
This sequence comes from Podiceps cristatus, assembly GCA_000699545.1. Taxonomy (NCBI): domain Eukaryota; kingdom Metazoa; phylum Chordata; class Aves; order Podicipediformes; family Podicipedidae; genus Podiceps; species Podiceps cristatus. The sequence continues at coordinate 86,540 of KL283906.1, forward strand.
TGTGGGGGGAACTGGTCTTCAGCAAGGAGACACACTGGTGGAGATTTTCTTTCATTTAAGTGCTTTTCACCGGTCTAATTCCGTTGCTTTAGTGAAACGCGCATGACCAGCTCTCACCCTGAGAGCAAGACGTCTTATTTATCTTAGCCTCGGTTTTATTTGGTGGGTGAGGGCAGATGTCTGTCTCATTTCAATAGCCGCGTGACCCGGTGGGTAATCGGTGAGCAGACCCAGCTACGCGTGGAGACTTGCCTGCTCAGCCAGTCCCTGGGGAGGAGGGAGAGGAGAACGTGGGAAACCTGACTCGGGCTGTGCCTGTGCGTGGGGCCAAGAGCGGCAGAGCCCTCAGCCTCGCGCCGGCAGAAGCCGAAATGGTAAAACAGACTTAACTCTCCTCTTAACAAACCCATGACTGAGCTGAGGACCTGATCTCATGGTTCCCGAGGAAAAGGTGAGCTTTTTCATTAAGATGAAGAGAAACAAGGCTTGGGCTCATTATATTTCAAAGCACTTTGTCTCTTTATTGATGGATTTCAAATTACATCCACTTGAATAGGGAGACCATGCCAGTAAGGCCCCTTCACATCAGCAGGTACAATGAATCTTATCTGAAACAAACTGTCTTGTGTTTTCAGCTGGTTAAACGGCATTGGATGTTTGGAGCCAAATTCTTGTTTCATGAATGTGTTGACTTCAGTATATTTACTCAGGATATGCATGACTGTGATCTGAATCCGGCCCATCCAGTGCAGCTGAGCATAAAATGAGGTTGAAGAGGGGAGAGGTGTATTTTGGTTTTGAGGTTTCAGAGTCTTTTTATCAATTTTTCCAGATGTTGTTCACGCCATTTCTGGGAAGGAAAGGTGAAATTTCTCCACCAGCATACACAACAAAGTGACTGGCATATTTATGGTTTTTCCTTGCAGCTTTTCTAGTAAAAAGATATTAGACTCCTTTTACTAGCAAAAAGCACATAAAATGATATCAGTGGGTTTTTTTTAAATTCTTTGATTCCATATGGTAAACATTCGTGTATGGTCAGTGGAAAATGCATAATTTTGTTTTATTTTACACTTGTCCCTTCTTTCTCCCTCCTGTTCCATATCAGTAAGGAATCATCACATTATTTTCTCATTTTAATATGTACTGTTAATTTCCGGCATTTCTAACCCCTCTGTGTGAGGCACTTGAATTTACTCGGTTTGAGTTTGCTCCGGCTTGGGCAGTGGGGAGGCCGTGGGGCAGAGGTGGGAGGGGGCAGTGAGGATTTCGGAAGCTGGCCGGAGGGATGAAAGGGGAGGAATAATGCTTCCGCTGGCACCGGGGACCCAAGTGCCCAGCTGCTGGGGCAAACCAGTTGGAGCTGACGAGTCTCCCTTCTTGAGCGCAATTAATTATTTCACATCCTGATTGTGCCTATGGTGTAACCTTGAGGGAGATGCAATGTGCAAATAGGGTTAAAACCTGGTGACCTGGAGAATGATTTAGAGCTGTGATCAAATCTGCTAGCAGAGTCAAAGTTGATGGAGGTACAGTATCAGCACAAAGGCCAAAATGAACCTGTAAATTGAAAGGAAAGATTAGAAAAAAGAGAACATAACAAGATGAGAGTTAAAACTGATTAAGGGGCCAGTCTCTCTGATGCCTAATCCTGTGTTACTGGGTTGGGCACTGGGGATCTCCCCAGGGGAGAGAAGCAGCAATCTTTCCTCCAGGCTGCTCAGCAGGAGAACTGCTCCATGACAGCTGTTCTGGCTAATGGCTCCTTCAGAGCTGGCCTGGGCTCCTGGCTGGCTGAGCCCCTCTCGGAAGGGAGGCAGGACAGCCCGCGTTCTCGCCTCCGGTTCATGGTAAAGGATGAAGTACAAAGTTACCTGTAGCAAGGACAAGTAAACAGAACTTGCTACTAGGTATTAAATATTTAGGGGACAATTTCAAAATACTTAAAAGCTTAAAGAAAAGCAATTTGGGTTTGTTTCTTTTTTTTTTTTTGCAGGTAAACTAAATGTCCTGGGCTTTGCTCTAAATTGTATCCAGACACTTTCAAAGTTCATCAGTTTTTGTTGTTGCCCTGAGCTCTTCTTTAGCTTTAGCTGTTTGTTTTTTTTTTTTCTTTTTTTCCCCTCCAATGAAAAAAAAATGATAGGAGGAATTTAGAGGTTTTGAGCACAGAAGTCATTTTAGCTTTAAAGTATGTGAGCGGATTTTTTTTTTTGAACCAGAAAGTTTGGAAACAACCGCACCTTTGCATAGAGACCAAGCATGGGAAACTTCAGCCTCCAAGGTGACTACTTCTGAAAAAATGTGTGAGTAGGAAAAGAATGTTATAATTGCAGCCGTGTTGCCACCTTATCTGTAGAGGATATGACCAAGCACCCACTAGAGTAAGTGCAAAGTGAGGCACTTACCGGCAAGAAGTAAACAGCACTGATACCAAAAAGAGGATAGCTGAAAAGCAGCAAGCTACACTTAGCCTTTTCTGCTTCTCAGATGTATAAATTGAGTCAGTTCCCACATTTTGGAAAGGCTGAAGGCAAAACTGGGGAGTTCCAACTTTGTGTTAAGGTAGTTGGCTTTGGGACAGGTGACAATGATGCCTCTGTGTGTGTGTGTGTCCTGTAATGAAATGCATAAACACACGCTTAATGTTTGCAGTGCTTAGAAACGGAAGGCGCTCTAAGCAGAGGAGACCTCTTTTTATTTATTTTAAGGTTGTTGCTTTTCAGAGAGGCACGTGATGTTTAGTGTCTGCTTTTCTAAGAAGGTATTTTTAAAGGTGCTTGGTAGTACTGGCTTCTGTTCAAAGTAGTAGTCTTGGAAAGAAGTTTAGGAATAAGAGCCACAAAAATGAGGGCTGGAATGGATTATCCAAGTGATTTTAGGAGACAAAAGAGGGATCCCTTTGGCTTTTCTACCTTAGGATATTCTTAATGACAAAAGAAAATGCAAATCATCCTTAATTGTCACCAGAAGGAAGAGCTTTGTCCTGCTTTTAGCTGCACAACTTTAAGAACTAACTTGAAGAGGATTTTGTGGACTTAAGAATGGAGAATTTGATCCCTAAACTCTGTGTACAGACCTGGTGCTGCACACGGGGACTGGCTGAAGCTCACGACATGCCTTGGCCTCTGTCTGCTGCTGCAGGGTGGTTCTGCCACTGGCACTGGACGGTGTGGCACCATGGGGGACTTGCACGCACCTGGCATGGGGCCTGCTGCTGCACGCTGCCTGCAGGCTCTCCATCATGCTGGCGTCCTGCATTCGAACCTCTGAGATGGAAAGGGAAGTTGCTGGTTTGGTGAAGTAGCACACGACCAGGCCAAATCACAAGCAGTAACAACAACTGTTTCTCCAGGGCCTTGGCAAGGGTCATGGATCCACGTGTTGTTGATGTGGCTGCAGGGCTGGTTTTTAGTTTCCCAGACTGTTCCTTACCAGCTATGGTCATATGGACACATCTTTGCCCTGCCTCCTCAGCTGGATCAGCTCAACTGTGAGTCCACGTGATAAATGAGCTGAAGGAAGCGGGATGATGTGGGGAGCGCTGTCAGGTTCCCAAACCACTGGTAAGGGCAGGAACCACTTTAGCTATCAGTCACCATGAAGGACATCGGTGGAGCTGCCACTGAAGTGTGCGACACTCTTAACCTTTTCACACCCAGGCAGGATAAACAACTTGCCAGCTGTCTGTGAGCTGAGCTTGGCACCGCACGGTGCAGCCTGTAGAGCTCACCACTACAGTATGGCTGCTTTAAGAGTGCTCCAGGTTGGTCTTGCAGTCACACATCCAAGTACATTTGATGCTTAACAGACAAACATCTGCCTGGATAACGTCAAATATAACTCATAAAGAGGGGAAAGTTCCTTAAATAGTTGCCTTCTATCTAGGGAAAGGGAGTTTCTCCTCTGTGATGTGACATGTACTTGGGAAGCAGCTAGAGGGGATGTTACACCATGGCAAGGCTTAAGGCCTCCAGCTTCCCTGGGGACTTGGCTGTTGCTGAACCCTCAGCAAGGGCTTAGTGCTCCCTAAAGTCTGGTTGTCTTGGTGTAGGAGTTACCTCTGAGAGCTGTCATGGTTTAACTCTAGTCAGCGACTAAGTACCATGCAGCTGCTTGGTCACTCCCCCTGCCCCCACCAGTGGGATGAGGAGGAAAGGGGAGGGGGAGGAGGGAATTAAAACTCATGGAATGAGATAAAGACAGTTTAATAGGTAAAGCAACAGCCGTGCACACAAGCAAAGCAAAACAAGGGCTTCATCCCCTGCTTCCCACGGGCGGGCAGGGGTGCAGCCATCTCCAGGAAAGCAGGGCTGCATCGCGCCTAACGGTTACTTGGGAAGACAGACACCATCTCTCCAAACAGCCCCCCTTCCTCCTTCTTTCCCCAGTTTTTATTGCTGAGCATGATGCCATATGGTGTGGAATATCCCTTGGGTGAGTTGGGGTCGGCTGTCCCAGCTCTGTCCCCTCCCAACCTCTTGTTCCCCCCCAGCCTCCTCACTGGTGGGAGGGAGGGGCTGTGAGAGGCAGAAAAAGCCTCTGTATAAAGACTCTGTATAAGCGATAGCAACGAAACATCCCTGGGTTATCTACACTGTTTCCAGCCCAGACCCAAACCACAGCCCCATATGAGCTCCTGTGAAGAAAATTAACTCTATCCCAGCCAACACCAGCACTTGAAACCTCTCAGTCTGCAAGTGGCACAGGCCATGCTTCTGTCTTCATTTCTCTGTGGTTTGTGCCTGATGACCCTTTGGTCTTCTAGCCATGGTCTGGTTTTTGTTGATGGCTTGCCCAGTATTTACAGAAAAATGCAAAAGGAGCATGAATTTGGATATCTCTCTATTTCAGCTGGATCCTGAGTGATTAAGGAGAAGTGTGTGTAGACGCTGACTCTGCAAAGAAAATGCTGATTTTTGTTTTACTGTTTATATGCCTCAGACGCTTCCTTGTGAAATGCTCCGGAGATTTCCTTTGATTACACTGCTGCTTCATTATCAGTAATGCCTGTTTGCCTTTTAAATTAAAAAGACCTCCTACTCTGATTGACCTCATAGTAAAACATTCCTGCAATCCAATGCTAGATAACAAAAAATAACATCTCCCTTATGTGAACCAAAAGAGAGAAACCAACAGAAGCTTGTAGTTGCTACTTTTGCTATTCTGTAGGAGGGCGATTCCTCTCTACGATGTCTCTGAAGCCCAGAGGATGGAGGTATATTTGCTTACTCAGACAGTCAGGCCTTTCTTCCACAGCCCTGGGTTGTTGTGGATATTTGAGCGTACAGAACCCTCAGCAGTAGTGACTTGCATTTGAGATGATTTGCATGCTTTCATTTTGATTCGTGATCTGTAAGAATGTTATTTTTACGTTCTCATTACACCAAGCCTATGTTAGTTGTCATCCCTCTGCCTGCTGCATAACTAACAACTCCCTTACGTGAATTCGAGTAATGCACTTGCGTCTAAACTAAAAGAGAACAGCTTAAACTGAGGCCTGTGGCTGTGCTGGGGGAGTACGCTGAGCCAGCAGGGAGGATCGGTGGAAGAAAAATGGCAGGGAGGATTGGAGGAAGAAAAATAGGTCTCCTCTGGCCACATAGGAAGGTGCGACTACAGACTCTGCCAAGATTGTGATACTCGCCCTTTGTCCACCAGGACCATGACTGATGCCGTAAGCCTTTAAGCAGCGTTATGCTGCGTGTAAGGTGAGAGATGGAACTTGTGAATAAATCTTCAGGAACACTTGATGTGTCCTAACAGCCACAGAGGGATCCGGGAGTCCTCTCTGCCAGGTCATACGTGGTGAGAAGTCATAGTGCTCAAAACTCTGGTGGTTCTTTAGAAGAAACTTTATGGAATTTGAGAACCAAGACACAGAAATGAAAATCAACAATCTGCTTGTAAACAGTTTGGTGGTTAGGATTGATCAAAGCTGGAGACATCTGTTTCAGACTTTTTTCTTGCTCTTTGGATTTTATGTTGGTGTAACTTTTGGTGATAGAAACCTGTCAACAAAGAAACAGCAAACTTTTGTGTAAGTTACTGTTTGGAACGTATGGAAGAAATCAGTTGTGTTTTAATTCTAAATTTTAAAAAGGGATAGAAAAGTATCCTCCCCGCAAAATCTAATCCACAGCTAAAGATGGCAGGGACAGAAATTTCCTGTTCTTTTACCTAGTGTTCAGCCACATTGGATATTTTGCAAAAACTACTTCCCTCCCTCCCTGCTGTCACAGTGCAAGGGTAATGCGTTGCAAGATGTTTCTTCTGACAGGAGAGGAGTGCAGGCCGGGCAGGGCTTCTCAGGCAAGGACGTGTTCAACAGAGTATGTGACAGTGGAAAGAAAGAGGCTGAATGAGGGTTTTTCTGCTGCTCCGTTTGAAAATGCATAAGGTAGGAGGGAGGCAGTGGAGTTACAGGCAGAATTTCAGGCTAAGGTTTGGAGGCCTTTCTGTTTTTAACCAGGCTGTACAATGATGTACCTGTTGCTATATGCAGCAGCAGCACTGTAGGGTAGAAGGAACAGTGACGCTGCACCTGCAGGCAGTAGGGCGAAGGGGGTTCGGAGCTATTCAGGTGGCAGGAGAAGTGGCTGCATGCTTGCTTGCTTGCCCTCTGGGCTTACCCACGGACCTACGGACCCTGCTTGCCCTCTGGGCTTACCCACGGACCTACTGACCTACCCTGCTTGCCCTCTGGGTTGCTGAGCTTACCCACGGACCTATGTACCCTGCTTGCCCTCTGGGCTTACCCACGGACCTATGGACCTATGTACCCTGCTTGCCCTCTGGGCTTACCCACGGACCTATGTACCCTGCTTGCCGCAGGTTCTTTGCGTCTTTCTAAGGCAGAGGGATAGCAGCTGGGATACGTGCTTCTGTGCTCTATTTGTCATCTTTAGCAGCCCTGGTAAGGCTTCTCCATAGTGGCTCAGTTCTTCTGTCTAAAAAGTGGAAAAGCAGACACAAAACAAAATCATTTCATATATGTGTATCTGACTGAATTCTAAATAATCCAGAAGGGCAGCGAGTTAAAGCTGATGGCAACTAAGTGTTTCTGCCCATTTGGTGTGCCTGTGCCATCTCCTCTAGTAAATCATAACAAAACACAAACTCATTTCTTAAGAGTTCAGCTCTTGTAAGAGAAGAGGGGCCTTGAAAAATTTATTTTTTTTTTTTAACTAGGCTATGTGTGTGTTTTCTCAGGGAAGATCCAATTTTGAGACACCTGCATCCACTTTAACCTTCCTTCTTTGTGAGCCCTGCTTTTGCCACCAGCCAATTAGTGGACTCGGGAGGACATTCTGGGTCAAGCTATACCAAGTACTGCAAATCCTCATTAACGCTAATTAGTGCTTGATAGGTTAATTGGTGGTGAAGCTCATCTTTTTTTAATTACTTGAGCAAATGAGCCAGTGGGACCTTGTGGTCAGCTTTGAATTATTCTGTTTGTTTTGATGCACCTCATTTGAATGTGCAAAGCCAGATGTTTGTTGCCTAGATTTAAAGGCTGTTTGCTTTTGTGAGGGATGAGAAGGGAACACAGAAAAATAAAATGAAGGTGTCTGTTGACACCTTAGAGCAATTCAGATACGAAAATGGAAGAGTAATTTTATTCATGGAATGGAAAAGTATTGTTATGAAATAACATATTGCCTTTAGTTTACTTTCTGATTTGTCATTCAGTTACTGAATTCGTGTAATGTTGTTAGTGCAGACTTTGAGGCAAACAGATCATCTTGAGCCTCTTAGGAAGCCGTTGCAAAGGTATTCCTGGCACAAGGTATTCTTTATTATTGATAGCAACTGGTTTCAGATGACTTGAGTAATGGCTTTTTTTAAAATCAGTTTTTCAGAGTAACCCTCCAAATTGGGACATCTTCCATAGTTTGTGTTCTAAGCTACTATTTGTTTTGTTTAGTTCAAAGCATTTTATCTACATCCTTTGTCCTTCATGTAATTACAGATAGATGGTGTCTCTCCCTTATCCCTTCTGAGGTCACTAACCAACCAAGTTAAGCATATTTCACTGTCACTTTCCAGGTCACTGACTCCCATAAGGATGTCTGGGTTTGTGATTTCTTCCATTCTGACCCAATTTGCAAGGTTCCTGAGTGTGAACGTAATTATATCCAATATTCAGAGTATGATCTCTTATCCTTTTGCCTTGATGCATCTTAAGATGCCATCCTTAGATCCCATGGGAGGACTTAGGCACTGGCCCTGAGTCACGGGAAAACAGAATTAACACTTAAAATCATGGCTAATGCTTGGGACTGATTTACAAGCAATATTTCTGTGGGCAAAGCCTAACGTGGTGCCTGCAAGTCTGATGTCATTGTTAGTTTTGCATCAAAGTGTGAGGGAGACTGAGAAGTCTTCACTTCATCTGTTGGTAGTAGACAAAAACCTCTTCTGAAAGCAGGGACGCGGTATCAGTGCAAGTGCTTTAGTTAAGAAACCCACGTAACTGCACTTTTCTTTCAGGGCTTGTGTTGGGAGATCTAGTATCTGTTAATAAATCAAATACTCATCCACTTCAGAACTATGTTGCATTTACCTCTATGTATTAAGAGCTCGTTTTATAGTTCTTGACTGGTCTTGACTTTCAGTCTGTTTCATCATTCCTTGTACTTAAAACCACAAATGCTCTATTTCTTCCATGAGTTTTTCTTTCTCTGCATAGGTGGGATCCAATTTTATTTCCCAAATGGGAAAATTGGATGTGACTTCAGTTTTGAAATTATTGATTATAATTAACAATATCAAAGATAGTCTGGCTTTGGCTTCCTTAGAGCTGCAATGTGTCCCTCGTGCTGTCAAGGGAATTCTGAACACTTTCCTCTGTACCTGTAGAAGAAGCCTGAGGAGCTAACCTTTACTTGCTTGTAGCAGATACCATCCTGCACTTCTGCTGCTGTGTGGTAGACAGGCAGATGAAGAATTTTTTCCTCATGCCTTTTGCTACTGTGGTTGATTCCATTGCTAGTGTCAGAATTTTGTAGCAGATGTTGCTTAGAACAAATACTTAGAACAAATACTTTTGATTGGTTTAAGATTCCTGTTTTAAGGCATCTATCCAAAGCCACCCTTCGATTCTCCTGCCGAGATGAGAAAGACCCTACCTGTGTGATGTTCTTTACCTGCAGTAGATGAACAAGTGTTCCATTTCTGCCAGGGAGCAGCAGCCAGGGAGCAGGGATATTCCCTCACAGCCATCCCAGAACAGCAAGTTCCAGAGAGAGCAAGGGAACAAACAGGCACAAGCTAAATAAAACAAAAATAAAGTAACAAGAAGGGAACATGAACAGAAAGTGAACCGAACAAGGAACCAGAACCCAAGGGGCAATGGCTGACCCTCACTTACACCAGCCATGCCGTCTATGGTATGGAACACTCTCTTTGGCCAGTTTGGATCAACTATTCTGGCTGTGCCCTCCCAGGTTTTTGCACCTGCACATCAGCAAAGCTTGGGAAACTGCAAAATGTCCTCGATCATTTGGCAGCAACCAACAACAGCAGCGTGCTGTCACCTTGTTTCACATACTAAAACAGGAGCTGCTGAAAACAAAACTAGCTCCGTCCTGGCTGAAACCAGGACACTGCTACACTGCCTGCTCTGAGCAGTTGGACATTTCCTTATATGTGTACAGCCAGCCGGTCTTTGGGGCTTTTTAACCAGTTGGATCTTCCAAAATTTTTGAAGGTTCTATGCTGTAACCCTGGGTTTAGTGGAAACTTGTGATCCTTTCTTCTTTGTGCAGATTTCGTCACCAAAGAACTCTTTGACACTCTCCATTGGTATCCATAGTTCTGCTTCCAAATCTGTTGCTGACTTTTATTTTATATTGAGGGAATACTACTGACCGCAGGTGGGGAAAGCAACCTGGCGTATCCGTTGCAGCTGTGATTCTATGATGCCAAGGGAAGAAGGGGAAGAGGCCAAGTGTCTGAAAACACTGACAGTTTGTAAAGATTTTAAGGAGTGGTCCATAGAATGTACAAGTTTCTAGTTCAGGTGTCTGAGCTTAGAGACCACAGGAAAAAGAGAAGGATTTCTCCCTTTCTTTCACGGATGTCTCATTATGCCCTGAACAGAGGGCTGTGAGGGTGGATGTTACCCTAATGGACTATTAAGTGGAATGTAAGCCTGCATGGCTGGATTACGTATTACAGGCATCTCAGAGATTCTTTGGTTACTTCTTGTTTGAAGTTAGAAAACTGCTTCAATGAAAGGGAGTTGTTTGTTTAAAGCTGTTGTGAGCTTGTTGACAGCGGCAGCTGTGCTTGCTGGGATTTCCATTCCATACACCAAATGTACGTGAATTTGTAATCTAATCCAGAACGGTATCAGCGCTGGCATTCAGATGTGTATCCATGTTTGTAGCATAACCGGTGGAATTACTACTTGTGAATAAAGATGTGAAAGAACAAGCAGACTGTGAAAATGGAAACGCGGTGTAAATGTGGTGCAAATGGGATAAAGACACTGCAAGGAGCTGCGCTGGGAGACAGATCCCTTCTATGCCCTGCCTCCATCTCAGTGTTGGGAACAAGGGTGAGGTGGAAAAAACCCACCCAATTGTACAGGAATTTTAACTAAAATAGACTGTTGGGTTTTTTTTTTTTAATAATCTGATATATAACATTTACTTGAGGCTCCAGTGCAATGAGATTTGGACACCTACATTATTTTAAAGCTCCATCGAGCTTAGTGGGACTTGTATACATAATTAAGTGCTTTGAAAGGTCAGAATCTTAACCATCATTTGTTTATTCTGGACATAAAGTTCCTGATTAAATGAGTCATGTTTTTAATAAAAATCAGAGCGGAGAGTGTCTCTAATGATTTGTGTACGTCTGTTAGCATACTGTATTTTTCACCTTAAGTTTGTATTTTCAATTTCTGTAAATTTAGTAATCGTTTTTTCAGGCCTTTGACAGGAACTCTGTAAACCAAAGGGGTTTTTAATCAAAAACTGGGTAGAAAGTTTTCTTTCCATTGTGGGAGGTGGAAATGAGAGTGTTCTTTAGAAGACAGAATTAACTGTGGGTCCCACCTTTGGTCGCTTTAGGCCATTTCACAGGTGTGATAGAAGCCTTTTACCATGTGCTAAGCCACAATGCTTTGCTCCTTCTCTCTAAGGCAGTTTGTGGATACCATGATTCACGTATATAATACTAAAGAGAAATCTCCTTTTTAATGTTCCATATCACTTGATGTCAGACTTCTGATATGGTTTGTAATAATTCACAGGCATTGGACATTCAGAAATCACAATGATGGTAATAATAGGGATGGATTAACAAAAAGTAAACTTATACAAAGTGGCCTTAGAAAGGAGGAGCTTGCATTGTGAGAGTTCTTTTGGTAATATGTAGCTTAAAGAGAGAAAATTCTTTTTCATGATACAACCATCTTAAATACTGACAAAGTCAAAGCTGCTGACTACTTTAAATACAGTTGACTTTTACCTTGAAATTACCTGGTTACTCAATGGTATATTTTTTTTCTCTCCTTCAGCGTGAACGAACGTGATCATTTGTTAAAAAGGCTCGGCAGAAAAACTCCTCCGAGCCTTTTCCGTGCTCATTCTGTCCAGCAAAGTGTATCACGTAAGTAGCAGATCATGTATGCATGTGTGTTTCACAGCAGTCAGTCCCAGATGAGTGAAGCAAAGGGTGATTATTTTTTAATTAAACTGTAGGTAGAGATAATCTAGTGCGGAGGCTGAGCTGCCAAGCAAGACACATACATTTGGAAGTGGAATTAGTGTATTTGGCCCTAGGCAAGTGGAGCTCAAATGCGGATAATTCCCTAGGATCCAATCAACAGGCCCAAACGACAAAATCCCAATACGCAGGTTCTCTAAATGTAAAATGCTGATGGTCTCAAGAATACTGCAAAATCAAAAACTCTGCAGGATAAAATAAATGTTGTGATAGAGCCTAGCTTAAATAGAAATGATTTCTTTATGCAAAGTCCTATTAGCTGTGGTTAGCTGAGAATACAGTGATGTTTCAGGGATGCCACTTAGGGGTTCTGCGTGTTTCTGATGAGGAAAGCCATGGCGTGCAGAGCTGCCTCACTCCCTCTTTGTCCTCTACTGGGAGAAGAGAACCAACGTCACACCTTTCTACTACTGCTGTTTGGTGTACAGGTCACCCATTTATTCATCTTCCTAAAGGAATATGTGACAGGCTTTTATCTGCTGGACCTGATTTTTTTATTTTTTTTGTCAGTGTTAGGCTTCCACAGCATTAGAAGTAATCTAACAGCTCTGTAGGCTAGATACACTGAAGGACCATGCTGTCTTGAGGGACCAGGGTGTTCAGTCAACCTCTTTTAATGGTAAAGTGTAGTCTCTCTTATGATTAAACTGGTGGTCAAAATACGCTCTTCTTACTAAAGAAAATACCCCCCCAGCGTGCAGTAGTGCTACGCACAGGGCAAGGGGCAGGCCCTCGGGATTTGAGCTTCATATTGCTGTTGCAGTGAAAAGTGGCTGTTTAAGGATCTCAGGGAAGTCAAATCTCATTGCTGACTGGGTCTGCCTTCTGTAGCAGAACTGTCGTGGTTCAGGCCATAGAGGCAGGGCTGGGATTTGAGAACACAAATGCCTGAGGTACTCCTATTTTCCACAAGGAATTTGACTAGAGGGGTGGGACAGTGTTGGATCAGCCAGTCTTTTTCCTTCATAGAGCCGTTGCAAGGCCATCACTGTCAAGGGATGTAGGGTCTTTAGTGATGAATCCCATTGCTCCTGGGAAAAGAGGCCAGTGCGCAGAGCAGCCCTGTGGACCGTGTGCTCCTGCCAGGATTTAATCCTTTGTGTCAAGGAGCCAGGGATGCTGACGGCAGCATGGCTTTGGGCATGCAAACGCGCTCTTTGAGGAGATTCCAAAGGCGATGATTGGCAGAGTAAATCCGTAAAATGCCTAAATAAGTTGCTGTCAAAGTAGTCTACTGTAGACACTTACCACAGTACAGAAAGGAGATACACCGGTGGTAACTATTCAGACTTGATATATGCATTTAGTCTGATAGAACACATCGTCGGGTTGTTAGTAGGTGAACAGTTATTGGAAAGAAAAGTGAGATCAAAATAAACCCTGATTTGGATAACCAGCTTCCCTATAAATGCAAATGATTAAGTGCTAAATGAGTCAGGCCAGTCAGGACGGGTTACAATCAGCCGTCTGTTTTTCACATGAACATAAATTTTGATTGTGAAGCTGTTAGGATTGAAAGACACTTTTTATGGTGTACCCATGACTCTAAAACTTCTGTCATCTCTTGTCAAATGTTATTTTCCAACATTGCATAGCTGCTATATGTACAAGGCCATGTGAAACCCAGGGAACATATGTGCTGTTTTCACAACCCTAAATTGTACAACTGTTTACTGAATGCTAGAAATCTTCAAAGCAAAGAGTTGATGAATAGGGCAGTAGCCTTGACATGCTGGGCCAATATCTTAAATCACACTACAAGCGCTCTGTTTGAAGTCTTGAAGTGTTCCTATGTTTCCACCAGGCTCCAAGTTCCCAGCCTGTGAAGGCCACTTCTTCCAAAAATTGCTTGTGTGGCTTCAACTCAGAATCTGACACTTGCATATAAAGCAGGAAAATGGTTTGTTTAGCTAGAACTGACAAAGGCTTAAGCAAATCAATTGCCTTGGTCCCAACAAGGAAGGGAAATGGGATTAAATTTCTTAGCACAGATTGTAAAGATGAAGTACTGGTTTGAGAGTCACTGGTTTGTGGGGGTTTTTTGGTTTGTTTTTTTTTTTTTTTTTTTTGACAACAACAGTTTCCAAATTTTTGGAGAGGAAACAGTGCCTAAGTAGCTTTGTTTTCAATCACATATAAAGGAGAAAAATCTCATGGGGAGTTTCTGGGCTATGGAAAACTGGTGTTCTATGGTGGGAGGAAAAAGATGGCTGAGGTAAATGTGCACAGCCCTGTATGAAAGGCAGAAGCGCTCTCAGTGTATTTCCTTAGCGCTCTGTTGGTGAGCCAGCCCCTCTCCAAAAAGCATTAGCACAGCACAAGACCTTCAGGTAGGATGGATGGCTGGGGTGCTCCCGTATAGCACCAGAATCTGGTGGACCCAGCCCCCAAAGTGGGGAGCAGAGCCACACAGCCAGTGCTGTGTCAGCGCTGTAAAGCGGTACCAGCCAGGATTAATCTCTTAAACACCACCTCATGCGGTTTTTTCCTACCAGTAGAACTTCTAGGAAGCATTATGAAAACTAAACAAGCAAACCAATCCCCCCCCCCCAAAAAAAAAGCGCCCCAAAAAAACCAAAAAACCAAAAAAAAAAAAAAAAACCCACCAAAACAAAACTGCACGCTACATGGTGAAGTTCCTGTTGGATGACTTTGTCATGAGACTTTAGTGGTTTAGTGAAAGAGTTTTATATGGTTGCCAAGCCCAGGTGCTAACATAAAACCATGTCAGTGGAATCTTGTAGGCAGTGGTGCTGATGCTGGCCTCTGGGCTTGGTGTAGCTCCTGGTGAAATTGGAGATTGCCCGTTGCCATCTGCTTTCTAAAGCCTTTTAAGAGTGAGCAGGAAATGCCACCAGGCTCCTCTCAGGTGGGTCTTCGGACCCTTCCCGTTGGTGTGCTGTGAGGCTCACATTCAAGGGAAGGAGCAATCAAAAGCTCTCCCTCCCCGAGGGTTTGCTGGCAAAGAGGTTTTTTCCGGGTGACCTTTCTCCAAGTCTCCATCCAGGCTCACTTTTTTTTTTTCCTGTGACTTTGTGAAAGTAGCACCTCCCTTAGACAAGCTCTGTAGATACAAAAGATGGTTCTTGACCTTCCCTCCTGCGTGACTGACCTTTGTCACCTGTGCCCCAAGAGCCTCACCGGCAGGATGGGAACAGTGATGCTCCCCACTTGCTCAGGCAACCTCAGGCCTGTCCGTCGTAAGGCAAGTCTGGTAACATCCCTCTAGTGCAGTCACCCTCCTGTAATTCAGAATACGCCCGCCAGTGTTTAGTTGTCATTTGTCTCAGCATGCTCTTAAAACCAGAGCTGAATCCTGCGCTCGTTAAGCGCTGCTCCGGCAGAACTCCCCCTGAAACGTGGAGAGCCATGCCTGAATGAGGAGTACTGCACTTGGCCCAGGTTTCCTGTGCTAGCAAAGAAAATCCCTCTTCTGACAGAACATGGTGATTGTGTGGAATAAATCTGAATACAGAGAGCGTATGGTTTGCACCTTATTAATCAATGGAGGAAAAGCACCTGTCATCTGAGGTTGGTTTCACAGTATGGGGGCTGGCAAATAATAAATAATAATAATAATGTGTTCAAGCTGAGGGCTCTAATCCCACCATTTATTCTCCACTAGCAGACACCTCCTTCCTCTCGCTTTTCTGCCGGTAAATTTTTATTTGAAAAGCACCAGTGTAGCTACTTGAGTTGTTTTTTAAACTCCATTTCCTCTTATCTTGCATGTGTTTGAAATATAATATGCATTCTGTATTTTTTCCAAGCTATGTATTTGTTGACTGTCAAGTGGAGTTGCAATCTTTTAAAATCAACTTAAGAAAATGAAATAGGAATAATTCATTTAGAATTAATGCTGTGGCATCTGGCTCTGTTTTCTACATGCAAATACCGATAGGTTAGTATCTGGGATGAAAGAGATGGGACAGTTTGTCAGGAATTCCTCTTGGGTCCTTTAGAAAACACAGGCATAGTTTATCAGCAGAGAAATGAACGATTTCTGTAAGTATTAGTCAAAATGTTCAAGATTTAAAGCAGCTCTCACTTTCCCAGGATAAGTGAAGAGGTTTGCCAGAGAAGTCAAAGCTGAGTTAGCATTTACAGTTTAATTGGTAAATGTGAACTGCGACATCATAGCAAATCTCCTTAAAAACTGTGCAGAACCAGAATGTTTGGCCTGAGAGAGAATTTGGCTGGCCAAGTGGTACCCTAACATTGATTTTTGTTATGTCAGAGAGAATTTTGGTATCTAAGTAGTAACATTTCTTAAAAGAGATGGGTTGGGTTTTTTTAAAAAAAACAAACAAACCAACCACATGCTCCTTCCATCCCCCCAAATGCTAAAACTCAATTTTAGTGGATTTGAATCTGGGCATTTTTCTCCAAAGGCAGACAACGTGGTGGTGCATTTTAAACTTTGGACTATACTAAAACATAGTACCGCTGCAGGTATGAAATAGTGAAATGCTGCGGAAGGTGAGGTTTCTGATGGGCTTCCAGTGAAAACTGCCCTCTTGCTGGTTGGGCTCGAGAAACCCCAGGACAGACAGTTCAGGTGTATCAGAGGAGAGTGCAAGGCATAGGAGGTCCTCTGAAATAAATCCCTGAAGTGACTAAAACTGTACACAGGCCTTCCATGAACAGATTTTCTGGAATAAAAAGAGCGTTCTGGACCCTTTCTGGTCCTGGTCTGGGAAGCTGCTGCGTGTGAGTGGGCTGTTGAGCTTGCACAGCGTTACTGTCTGTATTGAAGACACATGCATGGAGACGGTTTCTGTAACCCAGCATTATACAGACCAGAATAGTCATTGCAGTGAACAGAAAAAGAATGTGTTAAATTAGAAACCTAATGGGAGACTAGATTCTGATCTACTAATAGAATATCAAAGCTTTAAAAAAAACCCAACAGGATGCTTTTAAAATTCAGTAGGTTGCCTGATAATATCTGGTACGAGTGAAACCTTAGATTTGATGAGAACGTGAATCTCCTCTTAACAAATGAGCCCCACTGACAGATATTCAAAAGTGCTGCTTTCCTCCATTAATAGAAAGTCCCTGAGTACAAAGGTCCTTCCTTCTGCAACAGCCGTGGGTGGGTTGTGCCCAGAAAGCCCCTCAGAAATGTGCTCCTTGGGCTGCTGCAGGACAGCCAAACAATGAGGGCCTTGTTCCCGGGGCAGGCTTGGAGGTGTGGTTTCAAAACCAGCGTTGGGGGAAAAGTTCAAACTTCCGAAAAGTTTCCTGGTAACTGGCAGATGGAAACTTTGATTGTTTTTGGATGAGGTCTGAAAATAGTGGAAATGTAGAGCTGCTTGGGGAGTGCGGATGAGACTCAAGCGTTCACAGCGTTTGGACTCGGCAAGGCGTAGTCAGCTGCCTGAACAGCTTGAAGCTCAATTTTAGTTTTAATGTGAATAAAAAAAATGTAATAGGAACTCATCTTCCTCTATAGAGATCAACAGGAAAAGTTTTAAATAAACTGCCAAATGTTGAGCTTCAACTAAGTAAGGCAGTGTGCAAGTACGGGGGTCACAGCCTTTCCCAGGATGTACACACAAAACCCTCCTGGCTGTTACCTCAGGATGGATGAAGAACATGAGGACATAAGGATACACCTGATATGCTTAACCATTGATCATCTTAGCGTGATGGCTTTTTGTTGCATTGAGGTTTTTTCTGCTGGTGTGAGCGTGGTGAACGTATTTCTTTGATTGCGTTTGCATTGGCTTTGCTGAGCGCTTGGGCAGCCTGGCTGGCTGTAGGCCTGTGCCAGCACTGGAAAAAAGCAGCTCGTGGGAGGAGACCTGGGGTGGACGGGCTCCGCACGCTCGTGTGCTCAGTGCTGGGTTTGCAGCGCTTCTGGCCGTTGAAGAATCTATTGTGCTGAATGGTCTTACTGGATAAGTAAAGACAGCAAAACCATCTTGATGCAGACCAGGTTATGGGGCACAGGCTTCAGCCTTTTAGGGCTGGCGGTCTTTGACCAAGGTGACTTTCCATTGACAATTTAGCCAAAAAAAGTTAACAGTATGCTGGCCTTAGTGTGGAACAAACCCACTGAAGGTATTTGTTTAAGTGTGAATCTACCCCTTTTATATGAAAGCCTGTTTTGTAAATCATATTTCCTTTGCAGTTATCCAGCATGCGCATACTTTTTTCCAAAAGACTGTTTGCATTTTGTGAATGTATTCTGGGAACCTTCAGCTAGAGGCAGGAAAAAACAACCTGTACCTCTGTAGCTGTATGTATAGTGGCATGGAATTGCTCAGGGAAAATAAAATAGGGTGCTGGGATGATCGGTCACATAAATCAAAGTTCATACTGTCCTGTGGTCACTCCTAGAGGGAGATGTGACTGGAGTTAGTGCTGGTGATGTGTTTCTGTTTGAATCCTCTCCAGTTACTGGCCAAGGTTTCCTACCGTGCTTGTGATCCAGGCCAGCTCACCTGCTGATAGCGTGCTCTCCCGCTGAGGGAGCACGCGTTCCGCTTAAGAGCTCGAATCTACAGTGGAGTCCCTCTGGCTTCAGAGGTGACATTTACCTGTGTTCTGTGAGATGGGAGAAGACCCTCCACATTAATTGGACAGTGGTCATCCCTGTGGGGACGTCCCACGTTGTGGGACTCTTCCTAGCAGCTTGCAGCTGCATAGCAGTTGCTGACTACCCTCCCTCCACAGGCGTCAGCCAGGGGAGATCTACAAATGCTTGAGCATCTGTGCTCAGCTCGCATGGGCCAAACTTGGTGGTCAAGGTGAAGGTTTAAGAAACCTCACTCAGGAGTTACAGTTAGTTTCTGGCCTTCTGGGCTTCTCCTGGCTGCCAGCATTGTCACCCGCTTCAGAGCAAGCTGCATTCAGGCCCTTGGGGAGCAAGGTCAGTCTACAGCACCGAGCTGCTCGGGGGCCTCGCATCCCTCCTGCCTCGGGAGCGTTCAGCGTGTGCCTTCCTGCCCCGGCGTCTGTGCTGTGCTCCAGCCTTACCTCACCTGGGTGCCTGATCGAGGGGGAGGTACGCCTTCAGCCTGCTAAGGGAGGAGGCCTGAAAGACCTTTGCTAGGTCACTGGGTGGTAATTAGGACATCTGTCCTTATCTGATACCCTGTCTTTTCAGCCTGGGGTAAATGGGGCAGGATTTCAAAATTCACAAGCTCCTGCTTCCAAGGCTGCTTGAGGGAGGTGGAGAGTTGCCCGTGGAGAGTTAGCCATGATATAATTCTTGGGTTCTCCCAGGCAGTGTTCACATCTGCCAGCTCTTGCCCTCTTTCCTGCTACAAAGCATTACCTATTTCTGTATAGCCTGTGACTTTCTGGTTTTGTAACTATGCTAATCCACCCTTCTCCTTTCTGGTTACCCATTTGTACCTAAAAAGTTACTTTTCCTCAGTGTCACAAAGTCTGTTGTCCTTTCCTATGGTTTACTGTTCAGAATTTTCTGTAGTGTCGTGTCTGCTTTAAATATTGTTTGGAGTTTCACCGTGTTGGCCCATTAGCTTTTGTGACTGTTTTACCAGTAACGTGGTGTTTTGCAGATGATGACAGAAATGTCACTTGCCTTGTCCACAATACTTTAAAAGAAATCAAACACATCATTATTTTCATCCGAGTAATTTCTAGGGAGACCAAAGGATTGTGCTAGCTAGCAGGATTAATTTGTGCAAAGTAGAGACCTCCAGAATGATTGTTTGCTCTACTCAAGATATGGGTGACTGGCCAAGAGAATCGGGGGTTTGTCGGTGCAATTTGTCAGATGCCACCTGGAAACTTGTAAAAAACCAAAAAAAAAAACAAAAAAAACAAAAAAAAAAAAAAAGGAAGGAAAAATAAAAGTCCTGAGTGGAGTTAAGAGGAAGATGTGACTCCAGATCCAGTTGTGGTCTAGACATTCCCATGTTCCTCTGGGGAAAGTGCTGATACCAAGCAGACTGTCAAGGAGTCGAGCCAAAATGCAAATCTCTACCTGTCTGTTAAGTCTTTAAAGAAGCTCTGTCACTACGGGAGTACACATGGTGTCCAAATCAATCTGTAGCTTATTAGGCAGGTTAACTCAGAGGGAAGGTTGACTGTGCGCACTAGCCCGGCCCGGGGAGGGGAGCAGTAAGAGGGAGCTGGCAGCAGGCATCCTTTCCGTGCCTCGTGGGCGACGTAGCGCACAGCTGTGTCAGCAGCCCAGCCCAGCAGTGAAGATTGTTGCAGTCTCAGTCACGTAACTTCGGTGATGCCTAAAACTGTTCCTAATAACAGGCTGTGCCCTTGAGGTGGACTCCAGTGATTTATTTTTTTTCTTCCTTTGCTTTTTCAGATGGGTATGCATTTTCTCAAGAAGAACACGGCGTTGTTTCCCAGTCGCAAGTTGTTCGATCCTACGATACAACCAAAAGGAGAGCAGAAGTAGAATAAAAGGTTCCTTACTTGATGGGTGGTGGGAATAATGGGATTTGGATCAATGTATCCACTGTTAAAACATTCTTGACTAGGGTTGGCAGCAGCAGCCAAAACACCAGAGAACTCATTTTTGTGGCCTTAGCCAACAAGTTTCTGTATTCTCCCCGCAAACCTTGCGTTACGTATTGTGGGGGGAAATCATTGTTTGAATTCAGTCACAAAGCTCTGCCTAAAGTTTTGTTTATGTTGTTATGAAGCATTTGACTGTGCTATGTGAGGTGTGAAATTAAAAACAGTGTTTTACCACTATTTAAAACATCAGCATAAGGTTGTTCTGGGAGAAAAATAGAAAATGTATGTTCCATGAGAAATCAGCCTTTGCTTAATTGGAACTGGGTGCTAAGATTTCCTGTTTTGTTACACACAGACCAAGTACAGACAGCTGCATGCAGACCTTATTCCCTCTAATATTCACTGTTTACTAATTTGGCTGAAAACTTTAACAATTTGGCATAAAATTGTTAATTGCAACACAGTCTAGGTGAAAATGCTTATTTGCCTTCTTGTGACAGAATAACGCAAGATAGATAGCAATGAATTACACAGAATATTTCTCGCCCTCTTACAGGATTTATTAGGGCTCTATCTTAGCTTTCTAAACCCCAGTTAACAGCTTACTGACAGAGCCCGGGTGTGGGAGTCAGAGCTCAGCAGGGCAGCTGTCTGCAGCGCACACATTGTGCACACAGAGGAACTCAAACGGGTGTCTCCTGGTAGCTCTCCGTGATGTATGGGGCATGCACTTCAAATGTAGCCTGGGCTTTCCCTCCGTGACCCCGCTCCCACTTTAACAATAGAACAAAACAGCGAGAACTAAAAAAGTACAAGCTTATCAGACGTTGAGAAAGATGATGTGCATCCACACAGGAGGCTGATACTGTAACCCTAAAGAAGCATTCCCCTGACCGGGTAGGGTAGGTTTGCAAAGGGAGGTTGGGAAGGGTTTACGCACGTGCGTGCACACACATGCGTGCACACAGAGCGGGTCATGGGGAAAGAGAAGACCTGCTGTTTGTTTGCTCAGCCAGACCAGTCCCTCTTCTAGATCTGACCCATCAACAGGCTTCCTGACACACTCGGACCCGTGAGCCCTGGAAGGAATGCTGGCTCCGCGGCCTTGCTGTGCCAGTGGGACAGGCATGCTGCTGCATTGAGTGGAATTTTGAAAAAAAATAGGGCATAAGTTAAAGCTGAAAGAGCTCTTTAGAAAGTTTATGCTATCCTCCAGACAAGTTCTATTAATTTTAGTCGCCAAGCCACATTTCTGAAGAGCATAAAGTAAATACTGCTGTGTTTTAGCCAGGTTTCGTGGTTAATGTATATACTACATCTGTGCATTTAAAAAGTTGATGTTGGTTTTTGCCCTATTGACCGTCATCCAGAACTTTTTATTGATTTAAATATATCCAAAAGCAATTTGAATATGAATCTTTGTTTAGCAAGGAAAAGGAAAACAGCAACCCTGCCCACTGGCTTAATCTTCCTTAAGGGTTGCGAGTAAATGCCAGCACTCAAGTGTCATAGTTCGATTCCCTGTGCCACCTCGGAGGCTCAGAGTCCCCTTCCATGTTGAAAAACAAGTTTTGCTCCTGCAGCACCAGCCAGGATTGCTCTTGGATCATGCTGATGGCACAGAGGGAAAAGTCATCACCTCCTTTCTGCAGTGCTAATCAGACAATTATGCAATAAGGGAAGTGTGCAAATAATTTTGCCACGGGCATGAATGTCAAGGGGCCAAGTGTGGGTGTGTGTATTTTCTGGGAGATGAATTTTGTTTAAAGGCACAAATACTAGTGCAGAGAATTAGTAAGGGGAAGATAAACCTGATCGAAGGAACTCTTAAATCTTGGTGCTGATCTAATCTGTTAAACGCTTTCTTTCATTTAGAAACAAAATCTATTTAGGAAATGTGTGGTGTAAGCCTGTCCTCAAACTGCTAACTGTTTCTTCCTTTTGTAACACCACAAGGAAAATTAACTTCCCACTGAGACAAAGCGAGATCAGCTTAGTCTTTGTACTCTAAGCTGCACACTAAACATCGGTATGTAAACAATTTGGAGGCTTTTCATGAGGATACTGAGAAAAACTTTTAAAAACCTCTGGATAATGAAGAAGGGCAAATAAATGTGTTGAACAGAGAATAGAAAGGATCCTGGAGTCTTTTTTGTTCTTAACTTAGTGCAGCAGAATTTTACAGAACACAATGAGAGATGCTGGGGAGGAGCAGCTGTTATCTAATGTGATTTATTTTATTAGTGCATACTATGTGCTGTATCATTTTGACCTCTCTGTAAATTGAGGTCAGCGTGTGTCACAAACACAAACCCTCCCTAGAGTGAATGAATAGTGGCTTAGATTGAGGTACGTGTGTTGGGTCGCAGCTCAATGGGAATTACACATGGGGTTTGTCACAGGGCTAGACAGTATGTGACAGGGGGGCTAGTGGGTCAGACTTTATCGTCACTGTAAGGCCTTAATCTCTAGCTGAGTTAATCCTGTAGAGTCCACCCAGGTCAAGACCTGGCATTCTTCTTGTTCTTTGGAGTCATTACAGGAATTAACGTATTGTAATATGCTGTAGCCTGAGTGTTGGAGTTGCTTGTCGTGGTGAACAATGATGAGGTGTATTCCGGTGGTGTGTTAGCAGAAGGAGAAGGGCAGCTGCTCTGCGTCAACAGAATTCCTTGTTCATTAACGGAAATGCGTGTAGCAGTAACGGCAGCATTGAAAGCGCTATGTGAATGTGTTATCAACTAGACAGGGTATTGGAGCAGAAGGAATGGGAGATTTCTGCTTGACTGTCCAGACTTAACTACCAAGGGCTGATCAGAAAAGGGTTTCTTGGGCAGCTCTCTGCACTGACCAAAGTGATGGTGGGGTTTTTGAATATTCAGAAGGAAGTGGTAATTTTCCTGAATTAAACCCGGATCTGGTTGCTGCTTTTTGTAACAACATAATTGCTACTTGCATAGAAGCTGCTGTTCCTTTAACGATTGCCTAGTAGCGAATTAAAGCCGGTGAGCGGGAGCCTGAGCTGAGCACTGCTGAGAAGTCTGTTGACATTTTCTTTTCCTCGACAGAGCTTCAGGTCTGGCTGTAGGGAGCTAGCATGGGAAGTCGGTAATCACTTGTCAAGGAGAAATGGCGAATAACCAATAAAAGTATCTGAGTCAAACTAAGCTGCTAATGTATCTAAAAATGTGTGTGGAGTTAACATGAACTATATGGGCTGTAAATTAAGATAACAGTCAAGCCTCGCTAATCTGCACTTCACTAGACCACATGCCTCTTAGTGCAGGCCAAAAACGCGCAGTCCCTTCCCCTACCTCAGCCAGCAGCTAACAGCAGATGCTGCAGGGAAGTCTCCCGTTACCAAGATTACGTTTTATTTACAGCACTTACTGGAGTGTGCTTGCTGTGGGAGACAGTCAATGCTCATAAATAAAGACATGAAAGCTCAGGTGGACCAGAATAAGAGAAATGCGGGGACTATGACATGGTCAGTGGCCACACCAGGTGCAACTTGGCCCTCTATGGACAACCCCAAGAGCTTGAGATGCCCCTGTCCTGCAGGCTTATTTTGCCCTTTCGGGCTAGCTCACCAAATCTGCAGTTTTGCATTGCCTCCAGCCATCAGTGCAGATTAATGATGTCCTATTTACGTTCTCCCTTGGTTTTATAAATAATGACTTAATTTCATTTTTAAATACTCTGAGGACTGTACTTTTGTGGTTATGCTTCACAACTCCAGTTTGAAGCAGCACAGCCCTTGAGCTGTTCACCCCTGAGAAACATGTTGGATTTACCAGATTTCTCCCTAGTTTCAAGGCACTGAGGATATTTTACTGTAGTTTTGGATCATCACACAGTATTGGTGCCTTAAACTTTGGCCAGTTTGCAGGGAGAGCTCTTTGTGTCTTGCTGAGTCTAACAATAAATACTGATGATGTGAAACACCTGATGGGTTGGGGGAGAATTTGGCCGTGTCTATGCTGTACCTGATGCATCTGGGTAGCAGTTCGCATGGTCAGCACTACGTTTCAGAAGCATGTTCCTTGGTGTCCAGGCAGTTGGGCTCCTTCTGTCCTATCGGGAAGGACCCTTGTACTCATCTCTTCCAGAGTCTGCCTATGCCACAGCTCTGCGCCTCCTCGAGGGTGCTGAGCACCGAGCAGGTCCAGACCCTCCTCCCTGCCTTGTACTGCCCGGTCCCCGGCTGTCCCTCAGGCAGCTGTTAGACCCACAGCCAAAGCGCCTGTCAAACGGGGAGAGCTTTGAATTCAAATCCAAGTGTTGTCCCTAACCATAACTTGTAATTGTCACTGCAGGCAGTGTAAGGAGGTAGACAAGAGATGTAGACCTAGCAGGTTCTAGATCTGATGGCCAGACTTGTCCACAGCCCATTCGCATCCCACCGGTCACACCTTGTGTGAGCAACCGTGTCACTTGGCAAGTGAGCAAGCAGGCAGTGACGCTGCTCTTCAGCCTGTTGCTTATTTGCAGCCACGCCACCGTTCCTCAGAAGGCCTCCGTGCAGGAGCGCCGTCCCAGGTCCTGCTGCGAAAGGTGGCTCTCCGGGCAGGCACGGTGGATGGCTGTCCTGGGGACACGGGCAGCGGTGGGACGCTGCCGGCAGCAGCAGGGGCAGAACCAGCTGCTGCAGGAGCACAGCCCCTGCTTCTTTGGAAATGACCTCTTTGTGCTGATGAGGTCAGGCCTTTGACATGACCTGAGCTTTCAGACAGGTTGTTTCTTTCTGGTGCTGAGCTTTCTGGGTTAGCTGCAAGCAATTCCTGTTAGAATAGAGGGAAACATACTTTTACCCATTTTCTGTACCACATATGAAAGGCTCAGTGCTTTGTTTGGTGAAGCTGTATGTGTTGATTTTTTTTTTTTTTTTTTTTTTCAGCTTTCTCATTCTGTATGGGCTTGGGGCAGGTCTCCTTGGATTGATTACACAGCTAACACAGCCCTGGTCTCACTTTATTTTCACTAGTCTTATAATATTGCTTACACTGACTTCTCAGAACTGAATAGCTCCAGCAGGGAGGGAGCTCACATCCTCTTACCTGAAAGGTTTGTTATCCTCCAGAGACCCAAGAGAGCCTCCACTACCCTTCCGCAGTTGTGACCAGAGCAGTGTGTCTGGAGAAGGCCACAGGACAGGTCAGTACAATAGATAACAACGCAGCAAATCCATATGGGTACAGAGAATAACTTTCTTACCTTTTCCATACTTAGCAGCAAGATTAATGGAGGCTTTAAGCCTTGTAGGCAAGTGAAAACCCGCAAGTGCCCTGTGCTGCTTGGCCACACAAGCGAATCCCAAAGGTGATTGCTTCTCGGTGACCTGCAGAAAGCCCAGACAGCCTGGCTGGGTTTATCTGCCCGGGAATGTGCTCTCAGATGGGCTGTCTGGAGGGATGAAGGGACTGGGGAAACAAAAAGCTTGGCCCAGACCACTGCTGCTGTTCGAGGCGAGGGAGGGGAGGGATTCCTCAGGCTTCCCTGAAGAGCTGTGATAAAGCTGACTTCTCTGGTTCCTTCCTGCGGCTCTGGGAGGGGAGGTGGAGAGCTGTGCTGAGACCTTGCAAAGCTCCGTTCCCTCCTGCAGCTGAGCTTTCGCTGGCGCTAAGTCAAGCCCTGGGCTTGGAGAAGGGGAATGTGTCCCTGCCAGAAGACCCCCTGCTTAGCGTCCCTTGGCTCTAACAGGTTGCTTTCTGGGTTATGGCAGATTGCTGAATCGCTTACTGGCTGCTCTTTGCCTCACAGACCTGCAGGAATTGAGCACTGAAATTATTTTGGTCCTGACAGGGAGTGTTATTTTTGTTTCAGAGTGTTAATGGGACTTCTCCTTAGGTGTTGCTCCTGGGCAGGTTCCTGTCCCTCGGGCCAGTGGAAGGGGTTTATTAATCTGGGGACCTGGGTCATGTTGTGGTAGAGTGCGAAGCCAAGGGGTTGTTTCAGTTGGATTTGTGGCCTGCTCGTTTGCGGTGTGGACAGAAGGTAAAGTACCTGAGTGCTGGTGTTTCTCCAAAGCTTGCCTTTATGTATGAAGAAGGTGCAACAAGTTCTCCTGAAGTCTGCCATGGGGAGATCGTTCTCCCCCAGCATCTCTGTAGCTACTAGAGAGAAACAGAAGTGGGTAAATGACAAATTCTGTGTGGGCAAGCCCAGCTCTGGGATGTCATGCAGAAGTCTAACAATGAAGAAAAGACTAACGTATTGCCAAACTGTCACTGTCTGTAACTGGGAGGTCAGCACCCTTGTAATTACGGAGTGATGAAGCCAAGGGAAAAAGCCAGCATTAACAGAAAGACGTGGTTGTTTTAAATTCTGACCACCTTACTGGGTGGCTTCCCTGCGAAGATGTTCCAGATGTCGTTTTGGCATAAATTAATCAATTTCAAAACATCTGCAGAGTTTCTTAGAAAACATGGAATTTAACAGACAGAGCATATGCTCTCCTTTGCCCTTCTGGTTGATACTGTGATTCAGGAAGGGAATGCAGGCACTGGCTGTTCTTACCGTCAAGAGCTCATAGACTGGAAAGTTGCTTGAAGTTGTTTCTCAACATATTTTTTTTTTTTTAAAGAAAGGGCTCCAGATATAAACCAATGAGGCAGCCAAGCCCTCTGGGACTGTGTGTGCATGTGTGTGTTGGAAGAGTCTGGCTTGAAAACCTCCCCGTCCCTCCTCCTGCCCCCGAAGTGCAGCCCGTTGCGCTGGGAGGTCAAATATTCAGCAGCTTGAGTGACAGGATCTTTAACAGCATCTTTTTCATCAGCGAGCCAAGTCATGTGCCCCGCTTGTCTGTCATATCTGTACTCGAATTGCTTAAATATTGTTTCAGATGGGGAGGTTTTAATCTGGGTATGCAGAGAGGAGTAATGCTGTGGGGGGATGTTTAATTGGCTCCCAGCAGAGCAGCGTGAGCTGTGGTGGAGTGTGGGTTTTTCCTTCTAGAAGTGTTACCATTTTCACGTCCTATTAATGTCCTCTGGTAGTTTAAACACAGCATTGCATTACAGGGGAGTTTGTTTCCCTCCCAGACTGAATACAAATGAAGGTCATTTACTTGTATTTTTAGGAGGTTCAGAAAACTTAGGAAATTTGTAGCTTTGAACAGCATTGTTGACCGTTGTATGTCTGCACAAAAATATTTCCAATAAACCTTTTATTAAAGCAACCCAACGGACTGAGGCTTGTTTGTTTTATCCTCCCTGCAAGTATTGTAGCAAGAGTTCAATGTTAAATGCATTTGAGACTTAGCCTGCAAAGCTGGTGTGTGGAAAATTTTTTATTTTTCTTTTTTGGGACCTTTTGGGTGTGTTTTAAGGGCCTGCTTCTATAAGTGCCAAGGATGAGGCTCGGGTTCCTTGAATCAGGCCCTAAACACAAGACTAATATGAAAAATTAAGACTGGTGCTGGTGAGCTTACAGTGGTACCTGATATTTGAATATTCATGTGAATAATGAAAAGTGTCTCTAGGGGGAAAACCATCTTTTTATATCAGCTAGATGGACAGATACTGTCCTACAAATTATACATTTGATCTCACCAAGTCTTCACCAAAATAAATCACCTTGAAAATCTTTTGTCCCAGCAAAGTCACATAGACACAGCAGGGGAAAGTTAAGCCCTAAAAATCTCCTTTCCTCCCTTCTTGCAGCTAAATTTGCAGGAGGTTTTTTTTTAACACACCCTTGTTTTGCTGGGGGAGAGTGGTCTGATGCGTCAAGGTGCTGATGGTAGGAGAGACGCCGTTCCCCAAACCATCCTGAGCACAGGGGCAGGATCTCTCCTGCTTCTGCCTGATCAGGAATATCACGTCCAGTCTCTGCCGATGGTGGTCGGCTGACGCTGCTGAGCTCGCTCGCGTTGCCTTGCCTGGAGAAGTACCTCTCAAGCTCGCTTGCCTCGAGCAAGACCGACAGCGTGAAGCACCACACAAAGGCTCTCGTGTCCCTGGTAGCTCTGTGTCCGTATGCTCTGGGGGCCATGTGCTGTGATCCTCTCTGCTACGATGTGTTCTTTCCTTTTAACGAGTATTTTTTTCACAGTGAGCTGTGAACCACCTCGTCCCCCGCGCTGGACCTGCTGGGGGTGGCAGCGCGGCCGGACGAGCCTGGGCGTTAGGCCCCTGGGGCGCAGCCACGCAAGGCAACAGCAGCGTCCTTCCTGAACAAATCCGTGCACCGAGCCGGGAGTGATGCTCAAGTCATGGGTGAAGTTAAATTTGCAGAAAAGATTGATCTTTGGCAACCATGGGGAAATGCGCAGTAGAAGGTCCCTATAGAAAGCAAAAGTGTATGAGCTGTAACAAAGAGATCTTTTTTGTCCAATTATTAGATACTGGAATTAAACAGGTTTTGTCAGGAACAAAATGTGTATTTATAGTCTGGCTAAAAATCTTCCTCCTTAGGGTGCTATAACTTGATGAATGTTTGGTTTTTTTCCTTATAGATTGCTGAGAGAACCACTTTTAAGAGCACAGAGAGACTTTTTTGAAACAACAAATTACTTCTGGATTTTTTAAATTAGGAAACAAAAAGGAGGTGGAAGCCAAATTTCCCCTCTTACCTTTACGAGTCATTGCTCGAGCACATTTCAAAACGCTTTTATCCCAGAAGCCAGACCTAGTACCTGCCTTTCCTTTGCCGAGAAATAAAAAGCAAGCGCTGAACTCTGTGTGTATCCCTGTTGTGCTGCGGTGAACGCCTGCTCCTTCCCTGGGCCTCCGTAGCAGCAGTCCAGCCCGCAAGCTTGCAGCAGCAGGAACTTCGCTGTGTGTAAAAGCTGCTCACACATCTGGGCAATCAATTACGCCCAAGTAAAATTGATGATAACCTTGAGTAAGCTTTATTTGGTTGCTGGTGGGAGAACTCGATGCTTAGCTGACTGCTCCCTGCACTGTCGTCTCCTGTACAGCGCACTGAAAGTGAAATTCTCGGAATTGTTAAATATAATGGATTGCTGCTTAAACCCCTTATTAGATATAGTAGTTGACTAATCACCTCAGAGACTTTCCCTCCAACGGTCTGACAGGCGAGGCTGTGAGAGCGTCTAGTGCTCAGGTCCCAGAGCCAAATATTTGCCGGAGCAGCTGTTAAGTCCGTTGCCGGCAGTCTTCAGTGCCTCGTACCAGACCAAAGGAGAATCAAAGTCCCTAAACCTGTAGATTAATGCTCAAGTCTGAAACGGGAGCGTTAAAAAATAAAAGTGTAACTGAGAAAGGTCTGGTTGAGGAATGTTAAGCAAGAAGATTTCAGGAACATAATGCCTTTCTGTGAGCGCTGCTGGGGCAGCACCTAGACACCTAGCGCCGGCCCTCCCTCCTGCACAGCCCCACGCCTCTGGGAGCTCCCCCTGCGCTTGGGGCACACCATGTCCTCAGAAACCTGGATGTAGCAGCGTGTTTTCTCTGGCCTCCTCCTCAGCAGAAATAGGGGGCTGGAGAGAAACAAGCCTTGAAAATGCCACCGAAAGCAGCTGCAGTTTTTCAGTCATCCATGCTGAGGGGCTCAGGGGCAGGTATCGAGTGGGCTGCATCCAAGATGGGGAATGGTGAGCCAGGCTGGTGAGATGCTGTGGTGGCCGTGCTCAGCTAGGACATGTGCCATGAGGGAGCTCGTGCTGCTTTTTTCATGCCATGACTGATCAATGGACAGCGGGGGTGATGGTGGAAGAGATGGTCCTGGTTCCCCTCTGCAGTTCCCATGGTATCGGTTGCAGCTCGGATTCATGTTGTTGGAGCGGTGTGGAGGGGGGGAGGGAGGGTTGAGCTTGCTGGGTCACATGGAGCAGCCCTTGAGTGATGAAGACACCCTGAAGCTGCAAGCTTTCAAGGCGTTTAGGCACCAAAGTCCTGCAGTGAAGTGCCTGGGAGCCTCGTCTCACACCCGACTTTGTGTCTGATGGCTTGGTGGTAGTTGCCGGCCTCCGGCCTGATGACACCGTTGTCTCAATCAAACGAATGAGACTGGTTCACTGGTCTTGAGCAATGCCATGGAGCTGGTGGTTCTTGCTGGTAACCAGTACAGGCAGTATGAGCTGGTCTCTCAGGAGGAAGGAGAAGGGAAGAAAGGGACGGTTGGATTGGGTTGGGTTTGTACAATGTGCTGGGTTTTGGGACTGTACTGGTCCATCTCCTTCCTTTCTCCATGTTGCTGGTTGTGGAGGGAGCTGCCTCCAAGCACACTAACACAGGATTTTATCTGGAAAAAAAATGTACTCTAGTCCTAGTGATGATTAATTTGGATGTGAAGCCTGGTATCAGAGCTTGAACTATGTGCCTATATCACCGGTGTTAATTAAACCCTGTATGATGGCTATGTGTATTTACCCATATATAGTGAAGATGGTGTTTCACTGTTTGAACTGCAAGCCTGATTCTGGCTGCACACTAGGTCTACAGCAGTTGCTTTTGCTTTGCACTGATGTAAACTGAGAATCACTTTTTCCCCCATAACAAGACATTTACAGTCATGCAGGCTGACTTGCATTTGAAGTCAATAGGATTCTTTCTCTCTAAAGCAAATAGTGAGGGAATTAGCAGCTGCATAAGCCAATATTTACCATTAAGGTAATAAATCATAGCAGAGACTGCACAACATGCTGGTGTCCTTGTCTCTGAGGAGCAACGTCCTGTAACGGGTCAGGCTTGCCCTGGGGCGAGTGGCCACAGTGCCATCGAGCTCTGGGAAGTTTGTGGCCCAGCTGAGCTCGGCTCTGTGCCCAGCAGCATCAAACGCTGCCAGCCCGTCCCCGTCAGCTTTCAAAGTACCTTCCAAACCTGACTGAAAGAAGTTGCTCAATATCTTGGAAGGGAGATAAGTAACTTTATATTATTGTTGTGTTACTGCTGTGCTTTGACTTGGTCTTCACTTGCCCCAGCTTAATATGGTTGATTGGGTCCCAAGCGGTACCTTCCTACTTTTTTGTTTTCAAGTTAACCTACAAAGACAAACCAGTTTGAGCTGTGCCCTGAGCTGCTTCAGCATTAAACACAAGGAAGGCTTGATGGAAGGCAGCTCAGATTTTGAATTAAACTACACTTTTCAGCTTGATACATCATTTGCCTCAATTTTGCTGGAGGTTTTCTGAAGGACTGATAGATCAAATAAGGAATTGCTTACAGGAAAGGGAAGGATTATCGTGTTTAGGAGCGAGGATATTATTTCTATTCTTTCTTGAATATTTGAATTATACTTTTGCTATTATAAGCCTACTAAGTGGGTGAAAAGAGCCTACGATGGCAGGCAAGATTCTGTTTTCAAAGTTTAAGGTGAGTTTTCTTTCATATTTCCCGAGGTACTGTCGACACCGCAAACGGGAGAAGGAAACGACGGCTCTCCTTCGTGAGCTGCGCGTACCCACCGGGCTTTGCCCGGTGCACAAGGTGACTGTTTGAATTGTTACCTGTGTGGTTTCATCTCATCAGAAATAACCTCCTAAATTTAGAAAATATTAAGAAAATGTAAATTAAATAAACCTCCTTTTGCCAAAGCCAGCAGCCAGTACAAAGCTGGAGGCACTTACAATCCGAGCACAGCAATTCACGTGACAGTCCAGAGAGGTTTCATCGTTTAGGCTGGAAAGGACCTTCAAGAGGTCTTCCAAGGCCGGTAAGTGCCGGGACGGAAAGGGGTTTGTGGGCAGCAGGGAGCGAGCCAGCAGCCCTGTGCTCAGCTGCGGTGCCTCCCCACGGGGCAGCTGTGCTGGGGCTGTCCCAGGAGCTGCGGGCGCTGGCCCACC
>KL283907.1:0-10522 GCA_000699545.1 Podiceps cristatus
TTCTATGATTCTATGATTCTATGAACTGAGCCAGACTTAACTCTAGATTAGAGCTGACCCAATGACCCAAAGGTGCCATCAGAGCTGGACTTGGAGCCCTGATGGATTCAATCCTCCATTGAGGTCATTCCGACATGGCAGAATGAGTCCATTCTCCATCACAGGTTGCTCCTCAGCCTATTCTCCCCACAACTTGGTCAATGATACAAAGGTTGTCTGGAAGCTGGACTCACCTTTAAATCACATCTTGGCAATCCACAGACATGAAATATCAATTATAGTAGTCACCTGGAATGACAATATCAGTATAGAAATGTCACCAATCCTAAAAATCAGAGACAACCAAAGCTTTGATCATGTTGGGCACAGCTGAACTGGTTGATCAGAGGGGAACAGACTCACTTTAGGACTAAGCTGGACATCCAGGACAAGAAAACCAGCAATTCTAATATGTGACACTAGCTAGAAACTGGATTCATTGAGATATTTAGGCATTTAACTCCTACTTGGGTGTCTAATAGATCAGTTTAGAACCCAAATACTTTCATAGAACAGAGTCTTGTTAACTAGTGACAAAGAGATACCCCTAGTAAAAACAGAGGTGACTTGGCTATGTGGCTGCCCTTCCATTTCTGTAGGTTTTAGATACTTTATTTGCTAATGCACTTTTGAGCATGTCTGGAGGTGCTTTGAGAGTGTGCAGCCCCTAAACCCCACCGTTGGCTCCAGCCCAGGGCTGATCCCATGCTGACGGCAAAGAGCAGCCCCGAGCGGGAGCAGTCCTTCCCGCTCTACGTTCAAACTCAACGCAGTGTGTTTTGCAAGGCTTCAAAGTGCCACTTAACGGGACTTTCATTTTCCTTCCAGCTGAAGGGAAAGTGTTGTTAAACTCCCAGGCTGGCAAGTTGGAGTTTACACAGATGGAACAGTTAGCGCAGACCGCAGAACAAATACCAGCGACCAACCAGTTTCACACTTCTAAAGAAAGAAAGAAAGGAATGGCAGAGGCAGGCCAAAGCAAACAGGCCTTGGAAAACTCGAACCCGCTGGCTGGAATTTTCAGCTGTTACTTTTCTTTTCACATTCAGGCTTTTTTGGAGATCTCTCGATTCAGCAAAGCAGAGAGGGCTTTCGCATTCATATGAAATGATTTAAAGCTCCATGAGGAGTGCTGTGCTCAGTCCCAACAACCACAAAACATACATTGTTTGAAATTTTATAAACGTGGTTTTCACTGAGAGCCACATTTAAAAAAAAAAAAAGTGTGTTTTCTTTCCAGCAAATAATATGTTGTTTAATTTCCCACATCTTGCCTAGCTATGTTAGTGGGGTGTGTCATTTTATATACTTTTTGCTTTTTAAACTTGAGGACAACTCCTATGCCCCCAAAAGAGCTCTGAGCCCTCTGCCTCTCCCTGGACCGTCGCCTGCCCCTGCCCCCCTCCAGCGATGCTGCCTGGCTGAGGAGGGCTGGCTCCCTCCGTGCTACCCCACAATCAATCAGAAAGGTCAGTGCTGAGTATCACCGCCCGAAACCCCTGCAACACCTTGCGCCACTGCTGCTGGTCCTCAGAGCAAAGGACCAGAGCAGGAATTAATCCAGGTCTCTCCCATGGCAATAGAAGCATAACCTCTGGGCCAACCCCAGAGGATTTTATTTTATTAAGGCACAGGGGTCGTGCCTCCCTTCATTCAGCCAGCCTTTCATTCTCGTCATCCAGTAACAAAGAAATTGCTAAGGAATTAAAAAAGGCATCTTCTGTGAATACACAGGCAGAGCCACTAGTGAATCTCTATTCAGCACCTGAGACCTGCTGGGTAAAATTGTTAGGGGTGGATAAATCAGTTTAGATAAAATTATCCTTTTGTATTCCCAGACACCCGCATTCAAATGCAATCCTCATTATGAAATTGAAACGCTTCATGCTGTGTAAACTGTGACTTGTACTAACAGCACTGAGGCAAGTTATGCTCCCACTGAAACAGATGTTGATTGGAGTAACTTCAGATTGCTCTGTCAGCTCGCTGGGTGTCTGCACGGGCCTTCGCTTACTTTGGATTTACAGTTACGGAGCTGAAGCAGCATCTCATTCTGAACTGTTTCATTAAGAGTACTTGTTTCTACCTGGTTTTACTTCCATGTATCAGAGATTTGTGTTTTCCTCCTTGTTGTATTAGCAATTGCATCCTACCCCATCATGCACAGTAAGACTATCTGGGACCTCGCGCATTGCTGACATCAGATTTTACTAAATCAATCCAGACTTCCTGCAAAGCTACACAAACCCAGCTTAATTCAGTGGAGAGACTTCACTGTTCATTCCAGCTGAGACATTAAATTATGCTATTCAGGGGTGTAAAAATGAGTGGAATTAACTTAAGTGTTGAAGGAGGAGGCAGCTTGA
This sequence comes from Podiceps cristatus, assembly GCA_000699545.1. Classification (NCBI taxonomy): domain Eukaryota; kingdom Metazoa; phylum Chordata; class Aves; order Podicipediformes; family Podicipedidae; genus Podiceps; species Podiceps cristatus. Next base: position 2,406 of record KL283907.1, read on the forward strand.
CAGAGGGAGTCAAATAACAAAATGGTTATTTTAATCAAAACATTCAAATCTTGAGCAATGGGGGACTGTGGCCAGAAGCGATCAGTGTCCACTCAGCTAACGAGCATGGGGACCAGCTGCAAGTTTAAGGCTAGATCAGGTTCTCCTTGTGTTGGGCGCAATCTGAGACAGCAGTGTAGACAAACCCCGCTAATTCACCCCTGTTTTATCTTACACACTCGTGCTATTTGCTTTCCTTGCTACAGCACTTTGTACTCACTCGGGTGTAATTTCCACTTGTTCTGCACACTTATCAGCACCGTAACGAGGGGCCTCCACCATGACACCTTCCTTCAGGAGGGTGGAGTGGCAATGCAGCAGGTTGCCCAGGGAAGCTGTGCTGCCTCCGCCAGGGAGATTTTCAAGACAAGACTGGATAAAGCCCTCAGTCACCTGGTCTGATCTAGCAGACCCTCCTGAGGCCCTTTTGAACCCGAATTATCCTATCATCTTAAGCACCTGTGCTGTAAAACTGGGGCAGGTTTTCTGGGGACATGGAGCTTAAGGGACTTGTAGCTCCCCAGAATTAGTATAACTTCTCCTATGTGGCAACAAAGAGGCTGCACAGACACCTACAGCCATGTCCCATCCACCTCCTCCCCGGTAAGACGTTACCTGTTCAGGTAGGGTATCATTAGCCAGCCACAGGGCAATGCAACAAGAGGGCTAAATCTTTCCCCGGTGAAACCACTGGAGCACTGGTGCACCATCAGAGACATTGGTGTACTCAATATTACTTATATTTTTTTTTTTCAGCTAATACTGCTGTTTATACGATTATATTAAACTGGACCCAGTGATTCCTGAATATTTCTTTTATTTTAATGCCAAGAAGACAACATCTATAAAAGGGGGAAAAAAGATTACAGTCTTCCTCTTTGCTCTACAGTTCCTGCTTACAGTGACTAGTCCATCCCTTTCAAACAACCTTTGCTGACAGAAGCCCGCAGTGATACATGGCAGGATGCACTAGAGTACCATGGAAGCCAGTGCAACGTGACGCATTTACTGTACTACAACGTACTGTATCTCAGTGCTAATGACGTCTGGGTATTGAAATAACCTCCACAGGGAGCAACGCTGCAACACCTGCTTCTTCTGGATAACGCAGTCTTCATCTCCTTGCTGCAATGGAAAAGAAAAAGACCTTCTCTGAGAGGCTGCTGAAGTGGAATGTCACATTAGGGCATGCTTGTTAATGACAAACCATTACAAGGTTGCCAAGTGTTCAAAAAGATTCTCCCAGGATCGCTAGTATTGGAATATTCTATGTAGCATTTAATTACGCAAGGTTCAAATTATACGCAGTAATTTAAATAGAAAAAACAAGAAAACCTTTCATTAGAGATGTTTAGTAATCGTTAATCCCATATTTATGATATGATAACATACCATAATAGGGCTTGGAACATAGGTCCAGTGGGCAAAGCATCTCTGACACTGGGTGGAGCTAATGAGGCTTAAGGGTCAAATTCTGCCCTTAGTTAAATCAGCAACGTGTGCAATCATGCTGGTGCAATCAAAAACTAGTACTAAAGGCCAGTTCTCAGGAGTGTACCAGTTCCAAGAATGAGCAAAAAGCCTTGCCCTAGGTAGGATCATCTACTTTTTGCCAAGTATTTATGACTTGAGATGGGATTACTGTGTCCAGCAAAGCACACCACCACCCTAGTAACACACAGAAAGGAGATTTGGATATCCTTTTCATGGGCTTTGCATTCCTCTGTTTATTTTTTTTTGCTGCTGTTACCCCTCCACAAAGGTATATGTATCCAGGGAAGCTGCTGGGAACATAAAAATGTGGTCTCTGGGGATAATTTTCCTTCTGAATGTTTCTGGTGGGAATTTCTAACAAGTTAGCATGGCAATTCATGAGATCACACTCTGCTTTCTTACATGTGTTACTACGAAGCAAAATGAGCTAATACTTTCTTCAGGCTCTCTTCAAACTCAGGAAGGCATAGACTATGTCAGTCACAGTCAAAGACTTTTCCAAAATTTTCCTCCTATAAAGTGAATACCTAATCTTATACCTGTTAGGAGAGGTATAAAAGCATTTTTATTTTTAATGAAGATTTAGATTCTGGAGGAAGAAAGAGCATTTGGGGGCAGCACTGATACACAAATTCACTATACTCTGTCCTAATTCAAGTCCTGTTCATAATTAATATCAGACACTGTCAAGAGGATTTTCTGCTGCAAAAAGGTGAACATATGTAGCAATACATACAACTCTCTTGTATTTCGGTAAATATTATGATTTCTGGACAAATGGTCAATGGTCAAATGGTCAATGTTTACCCAGGCAGAAACTAATACCTGAAAGCCATTTATCTCTGCAATGGTGCTGCCTATATCCATAGAGATTCTGTGATTTACTTTGAAAAAATCTAGACAAAATATAGTCTCAATACAGAGTGGGAATATTGCTGAAAAAATAGAATTGAAATACCTCCTCAGTCTAGATTTTTTCCTTCAATCTCTCTTCTAATTATTGACCTTTTTTTTTAAAAAAAAAAAAAAAAGGAAAAAAAATACAGTATTTAGGTTTTGCTCTCCATTTAAGATCACCTACTGAAATATGACCATTCCTCTATTTTTCCGAAGTATATAAAGTACTAATTGTCTTTTTTTCTCAGTGGATATAATAAATGCCTTGAGAAATGTCCCTATAGTTGGCAGAATGGTTGTGGAAAGTTACATGTGCAATTTATTATCTTTTTAAACTATATTAAAGCCATTGACAAATGAAATAATTTGTAGAAGAAATGATCCCTATTTACAGAATAGCAAAAGTTTGCTCTTAGGTGCATACACTTAATTCCTATTCACTTTAGGAAAAAGTAAGTGGAAATGCTCATGTGGCTCATATATGTCCTTTGCAATTTCAGTTGCTGTTTGGGTTTCTGCTCCCACTGATAGGAAAGTACATTGTATTTGCAGGGTGAACAATCATCCTCCCGGGCCATGCACACAGGAGCGTGCACACTTAAGTCTTATTCAAACACAGGATGGAGGTGAATTCAGCCATTTATTCAGAGATTCCCATGGGAGACTCCTGTGGAATTCTAGCTATGGCAAACTATAGTTCACAGTTGGGTATTGTGTCCCCTGCCAAAGAACCTGTAGATAAGAAGGGTATTAGAGGACTGGTTTTAGCTGCAGTGATTCTTTCCCTGTTTCTCTACACCCCAGCAAGCAGCCTGCAACTTGGGTTGAACGGGAACCTGGTATTCAGTCATTAACCCAGGTAGCTACAGAACCAGCCCAGGAGAGGCTTGGTGTAGACTCAAAGAAGTAGCCCAGATGTAACAACTGCACAGTGGATATGCACTCCAAGCAACCACTGCTGGCATTAAATTGGAGGCAATGTTGTGTATAGAAGTCATCTTTTACATCTCATGATCTTTAAGCCAGAAATAGAGCTGGTTGCTCTGATAACACTCTGTCTCGCTTTCTTGTCTCTATGCTGTCTCTGTATGTTCAGATTTACTACAGGCTGCTTCCTTATGAAAAACTCATTTAACGGTGCAACACAGCACCGTGCAAGGGATCCCAGGATAAATCCAAATCAACAGGTCCTGATACAAGTTGTCTTGTCCACTTGGCTATCCATGGTGCAGGACCTCGGTTCATCTCTGCCTCAGTTGCCTCCACCACTCTTCACCGTGCTGGAATGGCCGAGCCCTCCCTGCCCTCCCAGTGACAGCACTGGCAGCTTCCGCACGTCCCAGGGGAGCATTCGGCTGTGGGTCCGTGGGCTGAAGGGGCTGTGGAGGCTGCCTCTTCTTAAACAGCTGCCACGTTTCATCCAAGCATTGGCTGCATTTTAGTGGTAGCTGAAGTGCTTCCCCCGTCTACACTGGAAAGCTCGTTGGGATAATTTTGGATGACAGATATTATTACTATATTTAATTTTTGAAACTCCACTGGAAAAGTTAAGCACTTAAAGAAATCCCTACACTTACTACATTCAGCTTTTTCCCTCATAAGAAACAACTGGAGAGTTTGTGCTTTTAATTATTATCATTCTCCCTTGAAATTATAGGCAAAGCACTCAGTGACATTCGAAACATAAATTACTGGCCTGCAGCCTTGTGCTACTGTTTCTCTATCTCTCTGCCAGGGCTGCAAATCAATTTTCTGCATTTCTTTCAGATTTTCTGAAGAAAATTGTGGAAAATAGCTGTTGGCACATGGCATTTTTCCACAATGGTTAGAACTATTGAATGGGGCTGTAATAGGCTGCCTTGGAGAAGCCAGCCCCATTAAAATGCCAACCTCAGATGGATCAGAACACTCTCTCAATCTGAATTTCATATTTTTTCCACAGGAAGAGCAACATAATTTTCCTTGGTTTTGCCTGCAGTCTTGTAGCTTTGTTAAAAAAAAAAAAAAAAAAAAAAAAAGACTGCCCCCTATTTTTCATTTCTTCTTGTTTATCCTCTTCTATTTTTTTCCCCCTTTATTTTAGTTTGCTTAAGTTCCAGCCATGGTGCCCTCTAACCTGGAGTGGTTTCTGGAGGATTTGGTTTAGTTCTTGTTTCTTTACTCTGTATTTGTTCAGGTTGTTCCTTTACAAAGTGACCTGGAAATTCACCTTCTTAGAGTGATCATTATTCAGCCAGTAAAATGCTTTTCCCTCAAAACTGTCTCTGGTATGTTTTCAGGTGATACTGGCCATACAGAGACATCACTTTCTGACTGGAAGCATCTTTAAATCCTGGCTACCTTGGGATTTAAACTGATGGGGCAATGGCCAACACTGAGGAATTTTACACCTTCAAGTTTGTCTATTTCTTTGGGTTTAGAGTCAAAGCCCACTAAGACCATTAAGAAAAAAAAGATAGAAATGACAGGAGCCCCTCAGTCTGTAAAGCAGATTTTCAGCATTTGCAGCGGATCATGTAGGATGAGTTGCTGGGAGGGAAACAGAGCGTGGCTCCGTGTAAGACAGCAGGTTGCACAAGAGCCGAGAGCCAGAAGAACCAGAACAACAAATTCCCGGATTTCCAAGGAAGCATTCTTGCAGAATTTTTGCTTACCCCATTAGTCTGGTCAAATTGTAAAGCTGGTTAAAGAAAAAAAAGACAGTCGTATGAACCTACTTACAGATGAGTTGCTTTGCTTAATATGGCAAAAGCTTAAAGAAACAAGGCCACATCTCAGCTTCTTCTCTCTAAAAACTGGTTCTTCCAAAACCCCTAGAGAGAGTCAGTTCTGGGGTTTTGATTATATGTGTCATTGCAAGGCAGTGATGTAATATCGTACGTGATAAAGCGAGGGAACTGAGCTTGGGCCGAGACTGGTGGAAGTTTGCTGGGTTAATCCAGGTCTGGGTACTTCAGATACATGTAGCCGTAATTTCAGAAGCAAGTATTTGAGGTTGGAATATCTTGCTGCTGGCTGGTCTGACGCCTGTTTTGCCAGGGCAGAAGGAACTGCTGCAATACTGTTGTAAAAGAACCGTTTCAAAAGGGAAGACTGAGTTAACCTCTGGGTGTTTCAACTAGTGCAGAGTAATGAATTGCTATCTTCATTAACAGAAAGAATGCCAAAGAGGCTAAATGAGTCAGAACAGGCAGAGACACAATCCTTTAATGAGTTGAACAGGAGCTGGTTTGTAATGTGAGGTTATTGATAATCCCAGGGTTTATATAACAGCATGATTCTAGGTCAGGGAGCAAAAAACACATACTCCTGTATACACAGACTCACTCTTGCGCTGTAAGATGACACACTCTTCTGAACAGATAGCCCCAACTCGGGGAAAGCATATGCACTCTAGAAAGATGAGTTTTTTCAGCAGGGTAAGACCTTCTGCCTGCTTTTGCACCTCAATGTGTGGGGCCGGTGATGATTTTTTTCAGTGAACCGTTTTGCAAAGGATCACCTGGGCCACTCTGGCACTGGAACAGTTTAATTCATCCCAAGAAACTCCATATTTAGAGTTATTTATTTTTTTTAGAAACATTGCAAACATCTTTTTTTGCAGATTGAGAAACAGTCTTTTATTTGCTGCCTTCCTGCTTGTGTAGCAGGGAGTTTTCCACCAGGTCTGGTGTCAAGGAGCTGGAGCTGGAAGTGGGAGAACAACTCAGGGTGAAATAACCATTGCCTCTTGGCTCTTATTTTTGCTCGGTCTTGCTACTGGTGGACTTGTATTGCTAAGGAAGGCAGTTTACCTTCCCAGCAAGGTAATACTAATGTACAAAATGGTTCTATCATCACAAAAAAGCTTTATAGTAATAAAGTTAATTTCCCTTTTTGCTTAATAACCTGTTTAGTAACAGTATAACATCACTGAAGGGCAATTACATTGCATTAGCTATGCCAGGATGCCAGTGGTGGTTGTGAGTCCAGATCTTCACGTGGTTTTTACTGCCCAAACTTCAGTCACTTTGCAGGAAGCAGTTTCTACAAGCTCTCACAGCTGCCCAGATTGTCAGCACTGCCCATGGCACGCCTGCCAGTACTGTCTGATCTGCTGTTTATGGTTCTAGAAATGTCAGTTTATGAAATTAAAAAAAATTTGAAATGTTGTGAGTTCACTAGTCAATTGTGGCTTAAGCAGCCTACCTTAAATCCCCTCCCACAGCATTCCCTGAGAATCCCTAAATTCCCAGGCTTAATTTTCCTATGGACTCCTATTATTGAAAAAATATTCAAGACAAGCCTATTATTGAATAAAATAAACAAAAAGATCATCCAAAAGAATGCCATGAGTGACAACTCCTGAATCCATGAGTGATACTTTTAACCATATTTGTATGAAGTTGAAGGCATTTTCATCCTCTGAATTTTCTGACTTTTTTTTTTTTTTTTTTTTTAATATTCACTTATTCTGGGTGGAGCTTTTTCCCAGAGAGCAAAAAAACCTCCAGATAAAGAAGAAGATGTTAACAGACGTCAGCCTAACACCAGGTCTCAGACCTGTTGCTTTCTCATGACAGGCAGTGTTCGGTGGCTGCCATTAAAGGACTGCTGCTGCTGAAAACTTCCCACGTTTTCATAGAGTTGCTGCTCGTGAAGTCTGGTAGCAGCTTTGTAGAAATGGACATTTCCGTTGCTACCATTCACATTTAAGAAAGCCACAGCTGAAAAGCAGACACTATGAACATCAAAGGCTAGAACTAAATTCTGGCTTCTGTCATTACCACTCACAGGGGACACAAAGTGGAACGGAGAAAGAAAAACACTTAACAACAGCAGATGACCCCTGGAGGGGTTTTGAAAGGGCCAGTGGCGATGCCTGAGCACACTGCAGGTGTTAAACTGCTCCGGGAAGAAGCACGAGCGTTAGCATGCACAGGTGTCGGTAGCTGGTGGACCAGGGTGCCGACTCCAGCACGCACGAGCAGAGCCAGGGAGCTTAAGCACAGCACGGAGAGGATTGCTGCAACCACCCCCTGTATGAAGGACGTTTGCAGTTCCTCGGTGAGCGTTGGTAACGCACTCCCTGAAGTTTTGTCTGCTGTTTCATTGCTTTTTCAAAGTCAGCTTCAGCGCAGTTGTAAAAAAAGGGATAGGGTGTTGCATCAGGAGGATTCTGCCCCCTTCCCTCGTACTCCTCATCAGTTCTGGTGTTGCTGTGAAGTGGTTCCTAGAAAGCACAGGACTGAGCCAAAAATACAGCTGAACTGGTGTCCCGTTGCATTGGCAAGAACAGTGATTGCATGTCATCGAACTCCCGGCGTTCACAGCACTGAAAATAGAAGGAATTTTCCCTTGTTGAACAAAATGATATATTCCTCCCTCAGCTACGGAAAAGAAACAATGGGGAAAGAAGATCAGGTTTGCCAAGAGCAGTGCATCCCTTTCATTTCAGTGTTCTCCCTGACATGTAAAAAATGCATAATAATTACAGAAAGGAGCTAGCAAGCACTTCACAGTTTGGAAATAAAGTCAAAATATTTCTGACAAAATATCTTTCCCCTAGAAAGAACCAAACCTCTGTTTTGCTGAAAACAGAAATGAATCAATGGCAGTTATTTTGGACAGATTAGTTAGGTTAAAGCAGCAAGAGAAATGCCAGGAGATGTCTATATCAAAGTCTAGAGGTCAGGAGTTCTTCCGAT
>KL283907.1:22891-37042 GCA_000699545.1 Podiceps cristatus
AACCTTGGGCAATTCTTTGAAACTCTAGGCCCTTGGTGATCTTAGCAGGTGAGCTGAGATAAATCGAGCTGCTCCAACAGGCATGGGGCACTCGCTCTTTAAGAAGCACGCTGGACTGCTGGAGTAGAAGAGGCGGGTGGCAGCAAGTAGTCTTTGATATAATGATATAACGTCCCCTCTCAAACCTCAGGGAGCCCCGTCTCCTAATATTATTCTTTCTTCATTTTCAATTCAAACCAAAAGTGAAAACAGAAAGAAAATAACTCTCTTCTCTCCTTGCTAGCTTTTCCTCCCTCTCCCCTCCCGCTGCTGCGACGGCAATGGGAGGGGAAGAGAAAAGGGGCTAGAGCCACTTAGATCAGTTTCATGCACAGGAGAAGTAAGACAGGAATTATTTTTTTTGTTAGCCTTTTTGTAAGAAGACAGACAACCCTTTCAGCCCAAATACAATATTGTAATTGCTCATATTCAACTGACAGAGGTTCCCAGATAAGCTCCACTGAGGCGTCATTTACTAATCTGTCATGTTCTATAGCACCCGGCACAGAGCGCTGTAAAAGTGTCTTCTTCTCTTTAAGTTATTTATATAGTTGGCTGAAAGCGCTTTGCTTGTACAAACTAGAAACTATTAGATTAGACCGGCGGAGACAGCCAGAGGCAATCTTTTTAACAAAGTGAGTGGGATTCAAAGTAGGGTTGGAAAGCAAATATTATTTCACTGGAAGTCTATTAGAGGTAGTTCCCTGGATAACAAATAAGTGCTTTGTTAGCTTAGCTTGAAGAAATGCACTGGTCAGGTTGGCAGCAGCTGGGTCTAATGGTAAACTGTGTGATAGCAGATGACAATTCTGTGATCAGTGCAACATGTAAGCCAATTTTGCTCTCCCTTCCTTCATAGCCTGCCACATCCCTGGGTTTACTTATTTAAAGTGCATGTCAGAACTTAGCAGCTGGGGATAACTCCGTTTGTTTTAAAACTTCTCATCATAACACGCATGCACACCTATAAAAAGAAAAAGTATGTAAATTCAGCCTATCAGAAAAAGCAAATATTGTTCTCAGCAGGGAAGGCTAAAAGGTTGTCCATGTTGAAGTGCTTGAATAAAAGTGGAATCTGGGCTCAAACCAAGTTTTAGATGTAGAGCTCATCATGACAAATGGAAACTCTGAGTCTCTAAGTATAAGGTGAGCTTAAAGCATATTCATAAAGATATGCAGAGCAAGGTATAGTCACTATTAGCTGCTAATTCTAGCAAATATCACTTTCATTCAACACCTGAGACAGCTGCTTTCATGATGGATAACATGATTTTGCTTTGGCAGAGGACAAAATGTCTCTGTGCTGTAAATCCATACAAGAATAATTCCTAAAAGCAGAAACATGTCTGTATAACACCTTGGGATCTATTTCTTTCTATGAGAGGAGCTCCTTCCATGTAAGAGGTTGTTTTTATTTATTATTAATAACAACTTCTCTGCTTGGAAATTCCCTGTTTAGAGCTTCCAGTATGAGGGATTAAAAATCTAAACTTACAGAGTTTCCTGTGTATCAAGGTGGATAAAGTTCAGTCAAACTATGGGATGGATAAAATGCTAATGGGCAGATGATGAATTTTTGCAAAACAAAAACCTGGTTGTTTCTGACTGTGGTATGGAGGGCTAGAGACACCAGAAGGCTTCCCAAAAGGCCATTACTCAACCCCGTTCATTGTATTCACATGCAAGACTGGCTCCAGGCTGGACGCAACAGAAATGCTGGGCTACCCAAAGGAGTCAGAGAAACCATGGCCCTGCTCGGTTGCACCCAAAAGAACTGGATTTCCCCTTGGGAAATGCATGACACAGCCTGTTACAAGGGATGGCAGGGGGTTGTCTGCTCCATGTAGCAATGGAGCAATTGGACTTGGTGGTGGGCGCTGCACTCTGCCACCTTTCTAAAGGCAATGGTAGTGCCACCCAGGGTTATGCATGGTCTTTACCCAACAATTGCATTTTCAAACTCTGGCCACCCTCAATATATGTATCCCAGAGGCAGATTCATCCCCAGGGTGAATGTAAACCCCCCTCCCTATACCCTCTCCATGTCCATCCAGTCTTCCCATCCCAATGAGCTGCAGGATCACTAATTAACTAATCCTTGTTTCCTCCACAGCTTGTCTTTGGTTCCCTGTGTCCAATACTTGGGACTGACAACATAAATCCGTGCTAGAAACCTGTAAGTTGCCAGCTCTGCAGTAGGAGAACAGTTAACATGGATAGGTTGAAGCTAAAGCTTCAAGTTCATTCAGGCAAGCTGTTGAACAGATAAATCTCCATTTAGCTTGTCTTAAAAAGCCAGACGAAAAATATGCTTTTACCCGCACCCTCTAATGTCTCACTATTTACTCAATCTCCAAAACTCAGGCAAGTTGATAATTAGCTGGACCCCATCCCAAGGCAACCAACACTTACTCAGAGAAGAAAAGGCAGAAGTTGCCCAGCCTGCTCCCACTCCAGCACTGTTACATGCATTTTTTGAAGAATCATTTTACTTTCCTAGCTCCACTTTTAAACTTCAAGGAATTTTGTCCTTTTGCCCTCCTGCCTCCCTATACTCCACAGACAGAGGGAAAAAAAAAAAACCAAAAACGCAACAACGAAAAAAACCAAGACAGCAACTCTTAAAGAGTACACTTGCCTTTTTTTTTATTTATTTTTTTTCTCTGGGGAAGGGGAGATAAGGAGAAAGAGTGAGAGGTTTTGTAGAGGCAAAACACATTGGGAAATCCAGTCCAGAGTTACCTATGAGTTGTTCAGGTGAAAACTACCATCCACTCATTAATACTCCTAAATGAGTTAAAAAGCTAGGGATTCCCAGGGACACACCTGGGTTTTACCTTGCCAAAAGAGTGGGAAGAAACAAGGTCCCCTCCCAAGCCCAAATCTCTCCTACGCAGTGGCATAGCCCCAATTCCTCCATCTGCCAAAGATCCTAAGTGCGCATCCCTTCCATTCACAATTCACCTCTAATAGCGCTGCTCCCTGGTAATGACGGGTTAGCCTTTCTGTTGCTGGAAGGAGGCAGCTAAACTGCAGTTCCCTTTGATCGTCCCTCTCCACTCTTCCCGCAGGGCTATATTTTCCTAAGGGAGAAGGGGGCGAGGGTGCAGCCATGTCACCAACTCCCTCTGGAACAAGCCAGGCAAGTCTTTTATCTGCAGGGAGGTTTCACTCTATTTAGGAAGATGAAGGCTTCTCTAGTTTGACTAGAAGCCCTTACCTGCTGATAAAAATGCATTTCAATAGCCTAGCACACCTGCCTCAATGCACTGTATGTAGCTGCTTAAGTGTGTGCACGTTAAAAGCGTCCTATGGGTGTTGGCAAACCCATAGCAAATGGAAGTGACTTGGGGAAGCGTGGGGACACGTGAGTGAAAGTCCGTCTTCTTTTTCCTCCTCTATTAATTGAGATATTTTTATTCTCCACAAAGTGTCAATTCCCACTTCTTCCATAAGAAGGTGACAATTACAGCAAATTTCTTCACAATGAAAAGTCAGGGCCCAGAAAAGGGAATTTATTCTTAGATTTGTCTGCAATGACAGGAGTCACCATGCATGACTGGGCTTTTGCAATCGCTCTTGCTCCTAGTTTCTCTCCTTTACAGATAATCAGTGGATCTGCTACACAGGAAAGGCTTCAGAAAATCCAGGTGATCTGCAGGGACATGGAAAGAAGAAAATGCCCAAGGGACAAACATGTGCCCAGAAAAGCTAAAGACCTACTGGGTCAATCCTCAGCTGGTAAAAGTTGTATTTCCACAGCAGTAAATGTAGGCAGATTTAGGTTGGTGGGAATTACTCCTCTATTTTTTTCGGTTTGGAGTGCATCAAAGGCTTCCTTTTTCTGGCTACGCATCAGGGGATAGATCCTCAAAACCCTGATCACAGGGCTGTAATCCTGCAGGGCACTTCACACACCCCTGGGCTGGCTTCTGGCTGAAGGACACGTGGCGAGGGCAGCAGTTACACAGACCTCGCCACGGGTCCAACCAGCCTGGGATGCAGGCCACACTCTCACCGGGTTGTACTGAGCAAACAGGACGTGAAGGCACCTCCCCAGCTCTCAGCACAAGAGGTTGGAGAAGACAGTAACACTTGCTGTTGTGCTTCCAGTAAGAGGCCAGCTTAAGCATCTTGCTGATGTATGGATTTACGTAAGAGGTGGATTCCTGGTTTTTGTTTCTTCCCTGTTTTCTGCTTGCCTTTGCCTTTCCTTTAAGTGTAACTCATGATTTCAGAAGCTGGATGTTTCTGTAGGGGTGAAGTGGGGTTAATAATTTGCTTTAACTAGTGCATGTGTTTCATAGACAGATGCTTACAGCAGAGTGGGAATTCAAAGGCATTTGTCCAGGCTGGCAAAAGAAACTTCGTCATGTTGATAATTTTTTTTTTCATTAGTTTAGTTTTATTCCTAGAGCTGGCTTACTCTCTTTAGATCCATCACAGGCAGGCCATAATGATTTTAATGCAGCTCTGATCTATACAAGCTAGCAGCCGAGTCTGGTGATATATTGCAATCTTTATTGCCCTGTTACTCCTATTGTCTCAAGTGCTTTTCCAGATCGATGGTGAAATTCCTCTGCTTTAGTGGCCATAAGCTGGGAGGCCACTCATTCACCAGATGTGTGATGAACTGATCTGTCACAGGTTGGGCTTATGGATGCTCAGCCTACAAAAGATGTCACACAGATCTGTTCTGCAAAAATCGCGGCAAGAGAACAGTGGAATGAATCCCTGCTAATATCACAATCGCCCCACTCATTAATTACATTTGGAATTGATGCTTCCAAGTGGATCTGGATCCTCCCCTCACCATCCGGTTGTCACAGCTATAATCTGATAAAATCATGGAACAGAAATAATTCAGCTATAGAGACTATTCAGGAGAATGAAGACTTCAGTGAGAAGTAGTAAGGATGCTCACAGAAAAATGAGTTTGGATGTTAGACCTCAGGATTTTTATGCTAAAACCCTGAGATTAAGGGGCCTGAAAAATTATATTGAACCATTTGGTGTGTCATGAGATTTTAAGCCTGAAATCCTATTTAGTGCTTTTCCATATAACATCACCTCCATGCAAATACAACTCTTACTAGCTGTTTCTCCTCAAACCTGAAGTTTGAGTTTACTCATTTCATTTCCTACACTCCCACCTATGCAGTTAACTCTAATTCAAATCAGCTCCAACTATTGCTTAACTCCACCACCATATCCAGATTACAGTCCCATTCTCTGCCTTCTCTTGGGCCTCCTTACACCTTTTCCCAAACATGAAACACAGTTGCAACAGGATCTCCTTCTTTATCATCCTAAATTTACACAGAAGAGAATAACTACTGACATTAACTCCCTCACCCAAACTAGATTTCACATTGCAAGGATGGGAGTGGAGTGAGATGGAAAGAGATTGATCCAATGTCCATAAAAGAGAAGGAACATAGAGCATTAGCTGCTCTTCCTTCCCTTTCAGCCCCAGGAAAAATATCATCTAGACTCCTGAGGGGATCCTTTTCCTGCATAATACAGTGAAACAGAATCTCAGTTTTCCTTTGAGAAACTTCCAACAGAAAAAAAAAATCTGTAACTACCAATAATTACAGCCATTGTTATATAATATTGGATTGAAGATGGATGAAGTTGCTAAACTACTATCCATCGTTTTTGAGTTGTGGCAGTCCAGTAAAGTTCCCACTGACTGCAAAAGGGAAATATAACCCCCATTTTTAAAAATGGAAAAAAGGAAGACCTGGGGAACTACAGGCCCGTCTGTCTCACCACTGTCCCTGGCAAGATCATGGAACAGATTTTCCTGGAAAATATGCTAAGGCACATGGAAAATAAGGAGGTGATTGCTGACAGCCAACATGACCTCACTAAGGGCAAAGTGTGCCTGACAAACTCGGTGGCCTTCTACCACGAGATTACAGTGTTGGGGGATAAGGGAAGAGCAACTGACATCATCCACCTGGACTTGTGCAAAGCATTTGACACTGTCCTGCATGACATACTTGTGTCTAAATTGGAGAGACATGGATTTGACAGATGGATCCTCAATGGATAAGGAATTGTCTGGATGGTCACACTCAAAGAGTTGTGGTCAATGGCTTGATGTCCAAGTAGAGACTGGTGATGAATGGCGTTCCTCAGGGGTCAGTACTGGGACCGGTGCTGTTTAACATCTTTGTTGGCAACATGGACAGTGGGACTGAGTGCACCCTCAGCAAGTTTGCTGATGACACTGAGCTGTGTGGTGCGGTTGACACGCTGGAGGGAAGGGATGCCATCCAGAGAGACCTTGATAGGCTTGAGAGGTGGGCCTGTGTGAGCCTCATGAAGTACAACAAGTCCAAGTGCAAGGTCCTGTATGTGTCTTGGGGCAATCCCAAGCACAAATAGAGGCTGAGAAGAGAATGGATTGAGAGCAGGGAGGCGGAGAAGGACTTGAGGGTGTTGGTTGATGAGAAGCTCTTCATGACCCAGCAATATGTGCTTGCAGCCCCCAAAGCCAACCGTATCTTGGGCTGCATCAAGTGTGACCAGCAGGTTGAGGGAGGTGATTTTCCCCCTCTACTTCACTGTGAGACTGCACCTGGAGTATTATGTTCAGCTCTGGGACCCTCAACACAAGAAATACATGGACCTGTTGGAGCAAGTCCAGAGGAGGGCCACAAAGGTGATCAGAGGGGTGGAGCACCTCTCCTATGAAGTCAGGTTGAGAGAGTTGGGGTTGTTCAGGTTGGAGAAGAGAAAGCTCTGGGAAGGCCTTCTAGAAGCCTTCCAGTACTTAAAGAGGGCCTACAAGAAAGTTGGAGAGGGACTTTTTGCAAGAGCATGTAGTGATAGGACAAGGGGTAATGGCTTTAAACTGGAAGATAAGCTGTATGGAAGAAATTCTTCACTATGAGGGTGGGTGAGGCACAGGAACAGGTTGTCCAGATAAGTTGTGGATACCCCCTCCCTGGAAGTGTGCAAGGCCAGGTTGGATGGGGCTTTGTGTAACCTGGTCTAGTGGAAGGTGTCCCTGCCCATGGCAGGGGGATTGGAACTAGGTGATCTTTAAGGTCCCTTCCAAACATTCCATGATTCTATGTGCCGAGGAACTATCTAAGTTAGTAGGGCCTACAACTATTATGAGGTTTTCCTGGTGATTTTTTCATGAGGATGAGAATTTACCAAATCTTAGCATGGTGTTGCTCATCCTTTGAAAATGTATTTCTGGTCTGGAAAGTCTTCTGGTCAGAATTTCCAGCATAGAAAAATGTCATCCCAAAATCCAGGGAAGACAACAACTCCTCAGCAAAGAGGTGGCAAAAGAGGTCTGGACAGCCTAAGATGTAAAAGGAGGAAATGAATAATTAATAATCTAAAATGTTTCACTGCAAAAGAAGAAACTAAGGGCACAAACACAAAAATAAAGCAAGGAATATTAACTCTTCAGCTAGAAATGCGAGGAAGTCAGATCTATCAAGATTGGTCCCATATGAGCCCCAGGATAGAGAGCCTTGTGAATAGTACTAAAGTAATCTTGTCTTTATGTTAGTTTCCTTGTATTAAAGCTGTGTTGCATCTACGCCATGGGGTATCAGGAGGAACAGGCCTGAGAGGTTATTAGAAGAAAGATGCAGAAGAGACTGATGGCCTGCAAAAACAGTCCCCTATAGGAACAAATCTAAGTGCCAGCATATACGAGAGACCGCAGTAGATTGAATGACGTTGTGTGTGTTGGGAGAGCTTCAATTACTTAATTAAGGAAACGATGATACTGAGAGCGGTTTGAAGAGAAAAGCTCTCTCATTTGGATTCATTTCACTTTATATCTTTTTGGTGAAAGATGGAAATAAAAACGGAAGCAGACATGAAATTTAATAATGTTATTGCTAGAAACTAAAATGGAAAAAATACTGGGAATGAATTAAAGCCGAGGCATAAAATGCTAAAAACGGAAAGAGAAAAATGGTCAGGCAGAACCTAAATAATTCATTTATTTCCAGCAGTGGAAGAGTATTAAAAAACAAGGTACAGTGATTACAGCAAGCGACTGGGAATTGGGACTCTTGAATTTTATTTCTTTTCCTTAACATATGTCATTCCGTAAGTCAGTCAGTCTATGCTCCAGTGTACCCAATACTTCTTCGCGTGACAGTGATGTAGTTGGGCTTAATTTGCTGATGCCCTGTAGGTGTAAATTGTTATGAATTGGCAGAAATCACTTGAGATTTAAGGATGAAGTTATCTTTCCATTAGGAGCTTGGCTACCAAAACAAACTCTCCATTGAACTCCCCCAAAGAAAATGCAGCTCCCACTGAAATTTCACGTTTCATATCTCACTCCAGGTAGAATTTTTCCTTGTGAAGTGCTACTTCTAATTGAATACCTCCCTCCAACTCCCTGGCGTGAGTGTTGCTTCTGGGTAAGCAATGTGAATTGCCTCTCTCCTGTTCATAAAGCTGAATCAAAGCTTTGGTTAAGTCTATTATTATTATACTTTCCCTTGCAGGCCTCAATATCATCTCACATCCAAAGACTGTAGGCAATAACAGATGTGCCAATGAGACGTACTGTCTACTTGGCCCTTCCAAACAGACCTGCTGCTGATTCCTGACACGTGGACAAGAGGAGGATTAGGGCTTTGCCGGGCAACTCTGGCACCTGCCAGTAGAGGCTGACAGTGGTCTACACGCAATCCCTGCAGATGTATTAATGTCTCACCTTGGACAAGCAAGTGTTACATCTAGGTAAGCCTAGATACTTCCATACCTTTAAAACATTGCATTTACCATCACTCTATGACTTGTTTTCCTACGTGCATTTTTGGAAGATGCTCATTTCCCCTCTGGCAGGTTTGATTTTTAAGTGAGATGTCCTTTCTGAGCAGAGAATTTATGTCCATAAAACCTGTAAAAGCACACTCAGCTACACATTGAAGTCAGTCTGAGCTAGATATGCAAGTAAGGTACTCCAAAGCAAAAACTTCCACATTGTTTCTGTCTATTGCAGACTGTCATGGTACTGATATTGCTCCTGCACATTGGAGAAGCATATGAGAATTTGGTTGTCTGTGATGGTGTAGATAATTAGTTGCCAAAAATGACTGCGCATTCAGATAGATAAAAGTGGTCTGTGGCTGATGTGTTTTGCCAAGCTCAGTTGCTGCATCTAGATTTGAATTGCTAAAATCAGCACAACTGTTATTGTTGAAAGCCACAGACTGTGGTTTATGTCAATGGTAGAGAAACCTCAGAAAGTTTGGAGGTTTCCAGTCAGCACCCAAAAGTTTGGATATTTCTCCAGCTTTAGCTAAACAATTGAAACACTACTGTTTCAAAAAGTTCAAGTAGTAAACTCTAGAGAGCAAGTTGTTTCACAAGATTTCTGAAATTTATGGTTTCAGTCTGAGGACAGAAATGTTGCAAGATCACCCCTTTGCTTGATACCTCTTTATTACATCTATTACTTACTTTTATGAATATTATTGTGCCATCTGAGATTTCCATGATGTCAATGAAGCTACATTGGGACAGGTTCTATCCAATCCTACAAACGCAACCCTTCTTGAAAAGAGCTTCCAATCTAGATGAATAAAATATCTTAAAAAACAGGAAAAGATGTAACATTGCTCCAGCCTCGCAGGGAGATGACAGAACTTGCCTAAGATCATAACTGAGATTTGTGACAGAGCCAGGGACTGAAGCAGGTCTTCTGAGCTCCCAGCAGGGATATTATTGATAGAACTCTTCATTTTCTCTTTTTGCCAATGAAGAAGCATGAGTATGGACGCTGAAAGCTATTTATCAGAAGAAACAATTGCCTGAGAGGTTTCTAAACTTCAAAACAAATCCCATTTTCATTTTGAACAATGGTTAAGGTGATTTCCAAATTGATATGAATGGAGTTGATTATCCCTGATTCAGAATAGCAAGCATCAGCAAAGCACCAGCAATTAACCAATTTGTTAACAACTGCTCTGCTGGAGTGAGTCTGGGGCAACTGTGCAGAAAGAGAAAGTAAGTAGTTCACTGTAAATTTTACTGAACATTTCAGCACTGAGTCTGATAAATGGTTTCTGAAGGATTTTTCTGAAGTACCTGGGACTCCAAGGAGAGAAAACATTTCTCAGCCCAGATGCTGTGAGGCAGAGTATCCTACCTGCAACACCAGATGTCGAGGGGAAAGATAAAGGGGAGTTGTGGTTCTAATAGAGAAATACAAAATCCAGCCTCACTGGGGTGGTCTTTGCAAGCATTATATTTCAAATATTAAGCTGGGATAAAAGTACTGCAATTTCTGGTTGTGGGAGAAGAGAGAGAAGAGTCTCAGACATGCATTTTTAAACAGTAGGTAAAAGAATTACAAGGTCTGCACCTGCAGATCATTATCAAAATCAGTCTTGAGGTCTTTAACTCCTATATACAGAACATGGGTACTGCTGAGTGCTCAGCTGAGCACCCTCCTGAAAATACATCCTAAAAGTCTGTGTGTGAATAATCAGGTGAGTTTTGGTGAATTTGGAACTAACAAATACACTTTTTTTATGTTAAGGGTTTGAAATATGTACCCTTTCAGTCCTTATAGGTACAGACTCTGGTGCTGGCACATAAAATCTACTTTATGCCCTCCTCCGAACAGGCCCTTTCTTTTCAGTGAGTCTACTAGCAAACTAATGAAACTTCTCAGCAGCAGAAATCTAAATCTATGAGTTTAAACTACTGTTGTTCCTTATCTTTCCATGTGAAACTATTACTTTGGCATAAGAGCTCTTATTTCTAGCTTAAATAAGTCAACTGAATTTAAAAAAATATATATTTTGAAATAAAAATGGAACTAGAATATCCATATGGATAGCTCTATAGCTATAGCAGCAGGAGTTTAATTCTACAATTACAGTTTAGAACAGAAGTTCTCCTTAGTAAGGATATAAACCACGCACTCACGTCTCTCTGTAAGGATTAGTAGACAGATAAAACTCCAAGTACTCATTGCACTAGGAGAAGAAAAAACAAAACAAAACAAAAAAACCCCACAAGAAACCTCTTTCTAATATTTGAATAGAAAGAGGACTATAAAGTTGTGGGTTTTTCCTGTCTTCCTGAGTTGATGCTTTTTGTCAAGCCCCAGTTTTACTGAAAATTTTTGAATCAAGTTCTGCAGATAATCGCAGACAGTCTCTTGTTTCTTCCTGGTTCATATGCAGCCCAAATACCTAGCCTAGCAAAATTCTCAGGACCTTGCATTTGATTTTTCACTTGACAGTTACAAATCAAATTTTGTAACCTAGATTTAGAACAATTTAAGCACAGTTTGCTCTCTAGTTCAGTAATAATTATAAAAAAACCCCCCAAAACTCACCTTGCCTGATGGCTATGTGTGTGTGTACATAAATATATGTGTGTAATTGTAAAGAATTATTCATGTTTCTTTGTATTTGCTATATACTTTTACTTCAGGGAAGTGTTTATGGCCCACTGAAATGGAGCAATTCCAAAATTTCCTAAGCATGATGAGCGGTACCATAAATATGTGTATGCTGTTGCCAATTACTACATGAATAACAATATCCTGAATGCCATATGCCTTCATTAAAAGGTGAGCTTGGGAATATTCTCAGTTTCTGCTTTCTCTGCGTTTCTTGAGCAGACTTCAGCCTCATGGTAGTCAGCAGCAGCAAGCAGTGGGGAGCTGCAGTTTCAATAACAAATTGCGACTACTTGCTACTGACTGCAAAGCAGCTCCCACTGAAGCACACAGCCCTCGAGATTGTGGGAGAGTACACAAGTATTCAATTTAATAGACAGCCTTTTGAGTGAAATGCATCAAAAGCCTAAGCAGACCCTTTGCTGTGGGAGATATTACCCTCAGCTGAAACTAGGAATAGGATTCTCTAATTTGCTCAAACCTATCCATTTACAGCAGACAATATTGTCATTAAACGCTGAGAGTGGGAGGAGAAAGGAGGCAAAAAAGTCACTGCTACTGTTTTAAGAGAGCATTATAGCTAGCTGTTTCTCAGGGATGAACTTGCTATGAACACCCAGCCATGAATTCGATGACAGCAATGCTCTCGGAGGTGTGAATAGCAGTTTTACAGCCTTTACTGATAATCACATACAGTTAGTTATTATGTCCATGCAAATTATTATCATTTATTGTTTATTTAAGAAGAGATTTTCCAAAGTGCCAAGGACAGCCAAGCACCCAACTCCCTTCAAAAGTCACCGTGGGAATTAGGTTCCTGGGTCTATCTGTACCTCCAGTGCCCACAAATGGGTTGGTGCATCTGATGGGCTTGGCTTATTTATTGAAATATCTGTAAGATTTATTTCTGTGGGATTTACTTTGATTCCCAGAATCTGGGTCCCAGACAAACAAATTCTCTATTCAGTTCAACTAGGCATTCCAACATATTTTGTTTGCATTAGCTACACTCTGTTGCATTAGTAATGTCCCATCATATCATATTAGTAGTCTGCTTTGTTAATACAGGAAAAGTTGTTCACGCAGTACAAAGTCTACTCGTGTTAGCAGTTGTTTTCCTTTGTATTTCATTATAGACAGAAGCATTGAGCTCTGAGGGGGAATTTCTTCAATACCTCGGCTTAGATTTGTCCAATGGGATAATAGAAAGTCATTTTGTTTCATTTTAATTTGAAAAGGGACAATATAAGTACTCTGTTTTCTTCCTTCTATCTTTCCAAATGCAAAGAAATACTTAGAGTGATTTTATTTAACTAAAAGGAGTTAAGCTGGCAGAGATTTTTAAAAGTGGGCATTTCAACTACTTTTTTTTTTTTTTTTTTTTTAATCTAAAAGCCCCAAATGGAGGAACAATGTTTATAGGACACCAAAAGGATTTTTCCTCCTCCTTCTCCCATCACCATTCCCAGCCCTGTTCACTGCCGAGCCGACATAGCTCTGACTGACTGCAGTGATAAGAAAACTGACCGCTCCCTTGGAACTAATGTCACCATTTTTTAGTATGTTTACAAAAAATTAAATCTGGCATAAATCAACATTGGAGACTGAGCTTCATACTGCTTTTTTTGCACTACTTCTAACATGGGGTCTAGGGATTCTCTTTTATTATGTATGTGTCAGACATTTCCACAAGGACTAGAACAAAACTGAGTTTATTTTGTTCTTTACTGCCTGATCTCAGAACCACTGGGACAATTGTACAGGTCCATGACTCAAGAGTAAAAGCATCACTTGAAGCTCCAGAACTGAACATCTGACCGCAGTTTCCAAGGAACTGGGTGAGACCAAGCTAACCCACTGTACTGTTATTGAGCTATTATGCCGGAGGAACCAAGTGAGAAAATAGTTGTGCACTTACTACACACACAGTTATATTAAGGCAAATCCAGCATCATAGTTCCACTGAGCTCTTACATACACTAAAACCTGAGAAGGGAGGAAGGGAAAATATGTTTATATGTCGTGAGAAAAAGGAGTCTTATTTGGGGAACTGTGTCTGAACTGTTACTCAAACAGTAGGATCAGGACCCTTCCTTCTCATTCATGACTATTCTATACATTCATGACTATAATATTCCTTCTAGCCCAAGACAACATTAACAAGCATAGTGCATGATGAAGTTTAATGACTTATGGCTTAGACACTTATCATGTCTTCCAGAGCAAAGCTTATTGACAGACAATGATTCCTGTGATACGCCATGTCTTTTTTTTTTTTTAATGTTTTTTTTAATGTTTTTATAAACTACTGAGAGTGAGAACAATACCAGGCACACTGCTGTGTCAGATGTGATGCGTGCTCTGTGCAAGCATGTACTCACAGAGAGACTTCTCCCTAGTTGCAGTGCAAAGCCATCCTTAATGGATCCTGACAGGACTTCAAAACTACAAACTTATCATAGGCATATAGTGCTAAAAAAAAGTGTTTGAGAAATGTTTCAGGAGTTATTAGAACTAACTTTGTATCTCTCCTGACTAGCTCTAGTGCCTCAGGTGATATGTATGCTTGTTAATGATCATTATTATTTATTGCATGATCATCGAATCATAGAACCATAGAACGGTCTGGGTTGGAAGGGACCCCAAGGATCATAGAGTTCCAACCCCCCTGCCACAGGCAGGGACCCACACCCCCACGC
>KL283908.1:0-33384 GCA_000699545.1 Podiceps cristatus
CCACCCCACCCCCCCCAATTCTCCTGTGTAAAATATGTTACCTTAACAAAATGAAGAGATGTTTACTATCAGTAGCAATTATTTATCTGTGCTGAATTACCTTCAACCCTTAGAGTGAGGCAGTGAATGTGAATTTAATTTTCTAAGTCCATTTAGGTGAATATTTACTCATTTTACTCAGACTGTTCAATGAAAATCTTTGGCAGATTATGACAAGTAAGATGGCATTCCCTTTTTTAACATTCAGTTGATTTTATAAATGACACTAGCCTTGGTTTTTAATAGCTATTTTAATATTTCTTCATGGTGCAGTCCTGCATTAATACGTTTAGACTATGACAGCATTTCTAGTGCCATTAATTTCTTACTTTTCTTGCTTGCCCTTAGATATGCAGATAGAACATGCATTCCTTCAAGCAATCAGTGTGAAGGCTGGAAAGGCTGCTCAGATGGTAGCAATGAATTAGATTGCAGCAGGGCAATCATCTCTTGTTTGTGTTCTCCTGTAAACAGTTTGTTCACAATCTCTAAAATATCGGTGACTATCTTTAAGATCAAGTGAAGGATTGGGTGCAGATCTAAAAGTCTGGAGAACAGGCTGTGTAATGTGTCTCTTCAAAGAGTAAGAGAACAGGAAAAAAAAAAAAAAAAAAAAAAAGAGAAGGGAATTTTACACCAATTTTTACAAGTTAAACTTCCAAAAAATAATTAAGCCACAAGTGGTCAAATGAACTATTTACAAACAGGTAAAAAAAGTATTAAAAACCAGCATGGAGTTTTAAATTTTACAGTAGTTCTCTACTGTGAGAGGATTAATAGAGAAGTTGTACTTTGACACTATGTTGCATGAAAATCTTACCAGTACATAAAGGAAATACTGTGAAAAATAAACATAGAAAACTCTTTCCAGAGAATGATTGCTAAAATGGCTCATTGCCAAGATGGAAGGATATTTTCATAGTCATTCTGCCAGTATCTGTTATGGGACATCTCATAATTTTTGTTAGTGACATAAATGATGGATTAGAGAAGATGCTTATGAATTAGGAAAAGTGCCACACAATAGAAAGAGGAATGGATTTATAAATTATCCTGACAAGTTGGCGAATGTATATGGAGAAAATTATATTCTGTTCAATAAAGACAAGGTCTGAATTTAGGTCACTAAATCCACATGTGGATTGCGTAAGTTCCTTTTCTGCTGAAAAATGGCTGGAGACTGATAGCAGCTCAAAAGCTGACCTGAGAGTCAGTCAGTCATACCATTCTCTGGGTGTTTTGTGTGTGTTTGGTGTGTTGTTGCTGGTTTTTTTTGTTGGGTTTTTGGTTTTGTTTTGTTTTTTTTAAGTATGCTAGGATGTGAGACAGGAGTTTGAGAAGATCTTCCTAGTCACCAGTGGGAAGGCTTCAGCTAGAGTACTGTATCCAAATTGGGCACTGCACATCAAAGAAAATAGGGAACAATGATGAGATGCCAGAAAGAGTGACCAGAGGGTAACCCAAAGTCAGAGAGCACAGCACAAGTTAGATAATGCAACAAGTCTCTCTGTCACTGAAGACTAATGTCTGGCAGAGATGGCACAGTAGCGTGAAGGAGGCCTCTGGCAGGGATTATAGCACGTGGCTGCTAGCCAGCTCTTTGGATTATAAAGCGTTTACAGACTTTTCTTCTTCAGGTTGTAATCCAGAACAGTTGAACTGTGGTGATGGGAAGTGTAAGCATCAGTGTAAGACTTGCAAAGATGATGACAGCTGTGGGGAAGACAGTGACGAAAACAACTGCTGTAAGTATGTATTTTAGCTATCTTTGAGATTGAAAGCTGGCTGAACCACAGAGCCCAGAGCGTGGTGTTCAATGGTGCGGAGTCTAGTTGGAGGCCTGTAGCTAGGGGTGTTCCCCAGGGATCAGTTCTGGGTCCAGTCTTATTCAACATATTCACCAATGACCTGGACGAAGGGACAGAGTGTTGCCTCAGCAAGTTTGCTGATGACACAAAACCAGGAGGAGCGGCTGATTCACCCAAAGGCTGTGCTGCCATTCAGCGTGACCTGGACAGGCTCAAGAGCTGGGCAGAGAGGGACCAGATGAAGTTTAACAAGGGCAGGTGTAGAGTCCTGCACCTGGGGAGGAACAACCCCAGGCACCAGTACAGGTTGGGGCTTGACCTGCTGGAAAGCAGCTCTGAGGAAAGGGACCTAGGGGTCTGGGTGGGCAACCAGCTGTCCGTGAGCTGACAGTGTGCCTTGCCGCCAAGAAGGCCAATGGCATCCTGGGGTGCATCAACAAAAGTGTGGCCAGCAGGTCGAGGGATCTTATCCTCCCTCTCTGCCCTGGTGAGGCCCCATCTGGAGTGTTGTGTCCAGTTCTGGGCTGCCCGGTTCAAGAGAGTCAGGGAGCTAGTGGAGAGAGTTCAGCAGAGGGATACTGCGATGATGAGGGACTGGAACCTCTCTCTTATGAGGACAGGCTGAGGGAGCTGGTATTGTTTAGCCTGGAGAAGAGAAGACCAAGAGGGGATCTCAAACTTCCTTATGAATTCCTCAAGGGCGGGTGTCAAGAGGATGCGACCAAACTCTTTTCCGTGGTGCCCAGTGACAGGATGAGGGGCAACGGGTACAAACTGGAACACAGGAAGTTCCAACTGAACATGAGGAAAAACTGCTTCACTGTGAGGGTGGCAGAGCCCTGGCACAGGCTGCCCAGAGAGGGGTGGAGTCTCCTGCTCTGGAGATATTCAAACCCCGCCTGGACGCGTTCCTGTGCGACTGGCTTTGGGTGACCCTGCTCTAGCGGGGGGTTGGACTAGATGGTCTCCAGAGGTCCCTTTCATCCCCCACCGTTCTGTGATTCTATGAAAAGGTAGTGGAAGGCAGAAACAGGAATATGCTTATTTAAATGGATAAATGTAGTATTTCTATTTTTTTTTTTCATAGCACAAAGTACAAGTTTCATAATAGTGAAAACAAAACATGCAAAGCATAACTAGTTCCTGGGAGAGTCTAGACAAGAAATTAATGAAGCAAAATCCAAGATAACCATGATTCTGTTACATGATCTAACCACAATTTGCTGGTGGTCCTGTTTGATCACCACCTTTTTCCCCAACTGCTGCCAGATCAGTACCAAATAATGTAAGGGAGAGAGAGGTAATAGCTTTGGGACTTTTGGCCCATGCCACATGCATGGTCTCATTATTGTAGATACACCATGGTTACGGATATTGCTGGTACTACCTTAGCTTCCTAATGACTTGCTGTATTTTGTCTTTATAATTTTTGCCTTGCTTTGAATCGTAGATCCTTGAGGTACCCAGGGGTATGTCCCTGTTTGTTGAAAAAAAAAAATAAAAATCCCCACCACTCTTTAGAAGTCACTGTAAACAACTGCTAATAAGAATGGCAGTAATGGAAGCCTGTTGCTGAGATCTGTCAGGATTCCCACGTAGTAAATTGTGCTAGTCCGTAGCTAAAAATTTCTTGGAAGGAAGTATAAAGCTCTTCCACAATTTTCTCAGCTTTCACTTAATAAAAAAAAAAAAAAAAAAAAAAAAAAAAAAGTTGACTTTTAGATGATATCTGCTGTGAAGATTTATAACTTGTAATGGCAGTAGCATTACAGCAAAACAACAGGTCTGACAAGCCTAGCTTGCTCAGTTTAGGGTTAAGTAAAATGGGAGTGAGGGGAGCTGGAGGCTCTTCTGTCTTTCCTCATAGACAGTGGAGACTGAAATTAGTGTGATTATTAATCAGAATGGAACATTCCCCCTGTGCCATCTCCAAAGAGGGACCAGTTTATACCAGTACAGACTGACTTCAAGCAGACTGGAATGCGTAGCTCTGAACAACTTCACCACTGAGTAGGTTGAACATGTAAGTTTTTTTTTTAATTTGAAACCATGGCTCCAAACATGTGACACTATCTTCTCTCTCTTATTTCAGCCTGCAAAAATTGCTCCCCTTATGCATACAAATGCCTCAATGGAAAATGCTTACTGAAAACAAATTCTGAGTGTGATGGGAAAAGAGACTGTGCAGATGGATCTGATGAAATGAACTGTGGTGTGGTAACATGTATTTAAAAATTAGTTAATGTCTTGGGAAACTGAGTCAGGAATTTGTGCTGTGGTTAAGCGCTGTTGAATGAGGTATTGAGTAAATCAGATGTGAATTTAAAAAAAAAAATAAATTTCCTTGTAACCTCTGTATGAAAATTTGTCTTGAATTTTGCGCTGTTTCATTTTAATCCACTGCTCCATTTTGTCTCTGTTGACTGATTTCAAGCAAGGCACACTTCCAGGTTAAGCTGGTAGGTCTTAGTGCTCGTTTGAGATGAACGAAATGCAGTCAAGGAGCTGTGTATGTAAGGAGGGAAAAGATAGGAGATTTTATTCAAGTGAACTTTTGGAAACAACCCAGCTTAGAATTATGCTTAAATGTATTTTTGAAATGTTCTAAAGACATTTTCTGAATGTCTTTAGAAAGCTGTAAGGGAGGATAGGCAGTGATTGGCTTATTTCTGACCTGCTCATTGAGTGAAAATGGGCAAGTACCCTTACCCTTTTACCAATTGTACAGTATGAAAATACTTTTTTTCCAACAGCTTTGATATCTATGGATAAAAAATTATGTATTAAGCATAGCAAAGTGAAATGACCTTGTTTTGTTATACTGTTTTATTCAATTATATCTATTAGCTTGTGGAAGACACCAGCTTAAGAAAACCAGAATTGTTGGAGGAGAAGATGCGAGATCTGGAAAGTGGCCTTGGCAAGCAAGTTTACAGATGGGAGCACACGGCCATGTATGTGGCGCATCGGTTATTTCCAATAAGTGGCTCATATCTGCGGCCCATTGCTTCCTGGATTCTGATTCTGTGAGGTATGAAGAAGTCATACTGACATAGAGTATTTGCAATTTAATAACCTTACATTGTTGCTTTCAAAAGTCTTCAGTAGCTATTCCTTTTCTAGGTAAGTTGGTTTAGGGTATAAGTCTGTGACATGATATCACTACAGGAACCCTCAATATTACTTTCAGCTGGCTTCAAAAGTCCTAAGTATCTGAAGTAATCATTTTGCCTCTATTGCCAGTGAATCCTGCATGGTAAAACACTGTTTTGATAGATTCAGGGTTAACACCATTTTTTTAGAAGGCAGGGACTTTCTGAATAGAAGCTATGGCCTTTTCTCCCAAGGAAAAGGCTATTTATTGATAAGTGGAGTGTAAGACTCACAAATGTTCAGTTTAGGTAGTGTAGATTGAAAAGACATACCTCCTATGAAACAGAGTTTAGTAATACACTTTTCTGACTTCCAAACATTGCAAGAAATTGGTCCAAGAAATTATTATTTTCAAAATGGTAAGTAAACCCATTACTTAATGTTTTAGGAGACAGAGACTATAGTGCATCTATCTTCATAAGTGGTATTCTACTCCGTTCACTTTGGTTTTGATGACTCTCATCAAATACCGAAAAGAAGGTAAAGTGGAGTGAGCTGACACCGCATTACCTTCCAATGGGATGTTCTAAAAACGTTCTCTTTACAGATACTCCGTGCCTTCAGGATGGAGAGCATATATGGGTTTACATACTATTAATGAAAAGAGCAATCGTGTAACTATGAGAGCAATCAAAAGGATTATTGTGCACCCACAGTATGACCAATCTATTTCAGACTATGATATTGCCCTGTTGGAAATGGAGATGCCTGTATTCTTCAGTGAGCTGGTACAGCCCATTTGTTTACCCAGCACCTCTAGAGTATTTGTTTATGGAACTGTCTGCTATGTAACTGGCTGGGGAGCCATAAAAGAAAATAGTATGTTCATTTTCTGGATATACTTCTTGCAAGTTTGGTTTAATTTTAAACTCTAACAATGAAATCTTTATAGTTGTAAGGAACAAATACCCATGGCTTACTTAGTAGGTCTATAAAGAGCTAGAAAATATCCCCTGGCTAGAGTCTGTGAACACTGAATCTTTGCTTGGATGGCAGGTGATGAGTGCCAATACGCATACTTGGATGCCACAGACCATTGAAAATCATGGGTTTACAAAAATGTGCCCCTTTTCGTGCTCATGGCTTGTTTTATCTGTTGAAGAGGTCATAAACAACCTTAGGGGTAAAGAAAACAGCGACTTGCAACTATTTCAGAGAAAGAATGTGTCCTTAAGACTGTGTTTGACAATACGGGGCATGAAGAGCAATAATTACAAAAATATTGTGGAGGTTATTTTGTTTTGTCTGTCTTAACCAAAGGCAGTTTAACGCATGCCCTGCGAAGAGCTCTGCCTGCACAGCTTGGAGTAGCATGCTGCAGTGGGGAGGCAGGAAAAAAGCAAACGGAGTTGGAGAGGGGCACTGGGGGAGCCCACAGGATCTTGACCCTGTCTCAGCATTAAGCAGGAGCCGGCTTTGACATCCGGGCTTAGACAGCTCCTCAGTATTGCAGTGGTCTCCACAATTGCACTGAGATATAATCCCTCATGTTTGATGAGAAGCTATGTGCCTTGATAATTCTGGTTTTCCTAATATGCCTTTAAAAAAAATATTAAATCTAGATAATAATGTAATAGCCTAATGAAGTACAAATGGCTTTACAACTGATGCCTTCTTACAATGTCTTGCTTTTTAACAAAAGGATGTATGTAATATTTAAAAGTCAGTATAATGGTATGTGAAAAAACCATATTTTTCTGTCTTACCTGTTTCATTCTCAACCCATCCTCAGAGCCAAATGAACAAACAACCCAAAACTCTGTATTTCCTCTGATCACCCAGATATTGAAAAAGTTATGTTCACCGTTGAGTGAAAACATGACTGAGGATATGTAGTTCACAATGAGACCTTATGCCAGTACTATAGGAAAGAATTAAGCTCTTGTCATCACTTGTGATTTACAGGCTTGTTTTTTTTAATTATTCCCCTGTCCTGGCTTCATTCCTCAGGTCCTTCCTTAGAAGTGAGAGAATGAAAAAGAATGTAGAAAATGCATTTACTAGGACTTATTGTTTGTGCTTCAAAGATTGTCCAACAAACAACTTTGGGCATAATTTGAATTGGCATTCAAAATTAGTCACATTGTGTGGAATCTTGTATTATGCTCATAACTTGCAAGGCTTATTTTACTATTTTCTGGCAGAAGATACTCATAAGGATAAAGACTAAGGAAATGGAAAGGTGGTTAATAGGTACCTCTATGTCTAGAAGGTAGTGTAGACAACAGCTTTCAAAAGCTGAGGGCAGGCAGCAATTGAATGGAGGGGAATTACTCTCCTGCCATCAGCTGGGTAGATTTTTGAGTTTGGAGCAATTCTCTTTTGTTTTGAAAAGTTGTTGGAAATCTGTGCCACCATAACCTCCACAATACCATTTGTATTTTTTCTAGGTCACCTTGCCAAAACACTGCAGGAAGCTCGTGTGAGAGTAATTAACCAAAGCATTTGCAACAAGCTGTATGATGATCTTATCACATCACGTATGCTGTGTGCTGGGAATCTTAATGGTGGCGTTGATGCATGCCAGGTGATCTAGAACTTGTAGAGAAGCTACAAAGGAATATTTGCTTTCATTGGAAAACTGTTCAGAGTTGTGGTTTGTTTGTGGTTTGTTTTTTTTTCTTAGTAATAGAGTGAGATGTCTTGAGGGTATGGTTAATTTAACATGGCAATTAAAAAGGCTCTGCAAAATAAGGAAGGAAATTTGGCACAGATAATCTCTGAATCTCTTGAGAAATGTTGCTTTGCAAAGATAAGGGGTAAAATGTGTCAAAAAATTCTTTTTCCTCTTCAACAGTTATGTTTCCTATAAAAGAACAGAGATGCAAGGGTAAAGGGAATAAAGTTAGGGCCATCTGCAATTTTTGCTATTCAAATAGATTTTTTTCCTTTTTTGGTGTCTGGGTGGAGTTAATAATATACTGCAACAGTATGATGAGTAATGTACTGTTAGAGTTACAAAGAAATACAAAAGGCAAAGGTGAGCTAGGTTTGGTAACTCACTTGCAATGCTGCCTTTTAGTTTCATATGTTCATTCATGTGTATAATTACACGTTTTGATTGCATCATGGTATCGTAAGTTATATGGCCTAGTTTACTCACACACGCAATCAGAAACTACTCTTCAGACCTAGCTCAACTATCATGACTCTGCCTTCTTTCTCCTTCTCAGTTATTTGACTAGTTGTGTACTTTATGAGTATTTAAAATTATTGTGATGAATATGCACTTTCAAAATTACAAACATGGCCATTATACCAGTTACTGTGTAAAGGGGGAGAAATGTGTTACTGATTTTAGACTGTGGTCATTTGATAGAATTTTTTTGTAATATATAAATTTTACTATTTTAATATAATAGGATAATTTTTGCAAGATCATCTCTCTTAATGGGTCCAACTTCTTTATACACGATAAGACTATTTGCAGGATCTTCCTGCAGTTTTCAGTTTGAATTCAATGAATTATTATTTTTGTCAACTTTATGTGCAGTTTCTGTAGAACCTTGGAATTGTTTTTCAAAACAATTTTTTTTTTTTTTTAGACGCTTGATGTTCCTTCAAAAAATGTGTTACTTAAGGGATGCCCTTGAATTTTTAGGTGGACATTTTAACCAATTTGGCTATGTACCTTATTGGTCAATCCAGTTTCTAACATATTATGCTGAGTTTGAGTCCTAGCATGCTGGCCCTCTGGGCCTTTTAAGTTCTTAGTCTGAGTTGCATCTTAGCTATTTCTTTCTTTTCAGTCACCAATGTATTTCCTCTGCAGTGCTAGAGAGGAATGACGTTGGCAGTTTAGGAAATCCCCACAACACACCCCGAAACACCTTTACTACAGTTCCAGATTTGTGGGCATCCTAATTTGTTTCATTTCTTCATGGACACGTAAGCTGTGTGTGTACTGTACAGGTTATGTGAAGCTTCCAAACACTTTTCATCTTTAGAAGACGTGATACTTGCAGTGAGAAACAAAACATTTACTCTTTCAGACTCCGTTTTCTTATTGCTCTTGTACGTTCTTTGGTCTTGGTTCCTCATTTTTAGGGTCCTTCCTCTCCACCAGCATACAGCCCTTCAGTGTTTCAGAACTGGCTGCGTAATTGGCCAGAGCATACAGCCTGCTTTCTCAAGTCACTTTGAAATTAGCCTCTTGGATTATAAAAATTGCCAACATGACAAGCAGCCTGACAGAGTGAAAGAATGGTTCTGTCTTCTCTTATTTCTAGATAATTTTATTTGGATGGGTGATGAAGACTTTCTATTGTTACTCTTTTCTCGGTACATGGCTTTTTTCTGTCTTCTTCCATGTTTTAGCTCCAACTGGGGTCAGCAAACAAACCCCAGGGTCAACTTGGAGGCTGCCGACTGCCTTGTGTGCACAAGGAGCAGCTGCAGAGATGAGCTGCATTCGTAACTGCTCCGAGTTCTGTGAGCTGCTCTGTTTGCAGAAGGCACACATGGTTAAAACAACAGAGGGCACAGAGCATTTATGAGCCCAAATGTGGTTAGATCCTGTGAACTGAACTAAATGGGAATTTTCACTTTTCTACATTGCTGTACAGAGCTGCGTGTTCCCTTTGAGAAGCCAGTTGTCATTGGCGTGTTCCTTTTTCTTTGTTCTTCCTCACTCTCTATGAATGCAGACACAGTATTGATTCTGAAACTGCTGATACACTTAATTGTGTCTGGTTTGGGTTTTGTTTGATTGTGGTTTGTTTGTTTGGGTTTTTTTCCTTTTGGTGGTGGTTTGGTTTTTTTTGTTTTTTTTTTTTTTTTCGGGGGGGTGTGTCTATATGTGTGTGCGGTATCTTTTTGTTTCTATTTAATAGACAGTATAGGAGTTCTGCTTTCAACCTGTGAACAATTTATGATCAAACAGTAGAATTCCTACTTCCCATCCCTGTCTTTTCCTCTCCCCACTCAGCCAGTGATTAGTTGCTTTATGAATCCTGTAATGGGACATTCACAATGAGTAATTTTTAAACAACTTATTGCCATTGCTCTATATCGATTAATGCGCTACTTCCATGAGTTAAAATAAACTGAATAAATTTGACATCTAGCTGGGTGCATTCTATCGAGAAATAAGATTCTAATATTAAATTGTAATTTGAGAGAGGGGCAGGTGTTTACTGTCCTTAAATAACCTGACTTTTGTTACAGTGCTTTGTGTGTGGGTTCACACACACACACACATACACACACTAATGGCCTAACTCCCTTCATTTTAGGGAGATTCTGGAGGTCCCTTGGCCTGCACAGGAAAAGGAAATAGATGGTTCCTTGCCGGCATTGTGAGCTGGGGTGAAGGATGTGCTCGGCGCAATCGACCTGGTGTATACACTAAGGTGACGGCACTTTATGACTGGATTCGTCAGAATACAAACTGATGAACTGATGTGCCAAGATCATCTTCCTTATGAAAGCTGCTTCCTATAGTAGTCTATTATGTCCATCTCTGATGATATAATGTGAAAATACCATTAACTGTTTCTTTGTGAATGCATGCCCTTTCTTAATGAAGAAACTATCATTTGTTGTTCACCTAGCAGTAGCTCTTCAGACTCAGAGCAACTTCAGATCCCTTATGGATTCATCTTCCTTATGCCCAGCAGCAGAAACAGCATTACCTCAAAACCAACATAAAGTGGATTAGAACCTGTAAGAAAAACCTAGCCAAATCTTTCTATTGCAAATCTCCTCTCCTCCTTCCATCTCCCTTCCTATGTATATATCTATATATGTTCCCCCATACACATATCTGGATATTTATGGCCACATCCCATATATACTCAACTCGTATATATTACCTTAGTGATGTTACAGGATTCTAAACATAAATATTTCATGTTTCTTGAAAATACAAATACTATAATCAGTATAGTGTACAAAGCTGAGTTTAATTAATCCTCTAGTTATGCTGCCACCACATGACTGTTCCTTCTAAGTTTTGGGCTGTCTCCTGTGTTTTCCTAAAAAAGATCACAAATGTTAGGATGCAAGAAATTTTCATTAAATAACTGGAAGAACATCATTTGGGTTCTTTGGGATGATGTTTAAATAAGAGAAAAGAAATACTCAGTTTTAACTAATTAAACAAAAGAAAACGTTGGTGCTTTCTTACCTTCTCTTTACAGTTTGAACATAATTGTAGGACCTGATGTTTGCAATTATGTTACAGTGTATTTCCCCAGCTCTGAGTCTGGCGTGCTTTGGGAATTTTAGCATGTTCCTCGTGGCTTTGCGCTGCTTTTCCTGATGTCCTTGTTCTGCAGCAAGCAGAGCTTCAGGGTTAGGATTTTCGGTTTGTAGCTCTTCCTGGGCTGTGCCCAGATGGTCACATGACATTGAAAGGGACATAAAGGGAGAAGAGATTTATGTGGTTGGATGTATCCTTGGACTAAAAGAAAGTAGAAGAGGAAATGACAGACACAGTCTTTTAACCCTAGCAGTAGATCTAGCTTTGATAATTCTCATCTCCTGATGAGCCGATCAGCCCAAATCTAGCTGATTTAAGGTTTCCAAAGCTATTTAAGGGACCTAAGAATGCTGGTATTCAGTGCAATAAAAGATCTGTCTAGGTGGTCTTTCTATATAGTGTTAAAATTGTGCTCAGTATTTGGAAGTGTTCAGCTTCCACTGCTAATGTTAAAAAAATTTTAAAAAATAATAATAAAAAAAAATTGAATACCAGTCATTGCTGTCCACACAGCACGCTTTTATTCTAGGGTACACAGATCTATGATCATTGTTTAGTTTTAGACCCACCTTGGCAGCATGTGAGGAAAACACTGGAATGAGCTATCACTGTAATCTGCACGCAGTGAGATTCCTGCGTCTAACACTGATACTGCCTTTCCTTCCTTCCTTGTGCTAGTGTTGGGCATTCCCCCTCCCCCCACCCCCCGATCCTTGTGTCAGACTTACTACATAAGCTATACTCAGAGCCTATATTTTAGAGGGTTTAGAATCTTTAAAGGTTAGCCAGTCATTCACATCTTCCTTTTTAATAAACACACGCTAAACATGCAAGCGGTTTTGTTTTATTCGTTTGATTGTGCCTCTAAAACCCTATCCCCCAGGTGAAATCAGAACTACATTTGTACCCTGGAGTTTCTTCCTCTGTAAAGTTGAGCCTAATTGCCCGTTTTACTAAAGCACACATTTAAGGGCACAAGTTTCTTTTCCTTATATCGAAACCAGAGATGTCTTTGGTATTGAAAAAAACAAAACAACAAAACAACCAAAAAACCACCCCAGCAGTTTTCCTACTGTTCTGTTTTAGATAAAAGCTTAGGTCAGAAAGTTCAGATCAGTTCTCAACTTCTCATTTTCAAGAGTTTCTCAGCTCCATACGTCAGAAAGGTCAGTTACTTCACATACAAGAAAGACACCAAGTTTGGAAGCTGGATCACCCAGACGAAAGAAACCAAAGACTTTGTGAGGAGCTCCTTCACAGATGTAAATAACAGGACTTTGGCTTTTGCAGGGCGAGATCCATAATCATTAACTCATTTGACTGAGAAAAACTGTTTTGCTTTCAGACAGTTAGGTAGGAAGGTAAGATCTTTTAACGTGACTGGAAATGGAATAAGTGAAGCTCATCTCCAGGAGGAGTACTAAGTACCAGTAGATAAAGGCTTTTTCTGGTGAAGATGTCCCAGGTAAAATCTTGCGGATCCAGACACACATCGTGATCTTGATGACTGCTCAGCTTCATCCTCAGTCCTCCGAAGTTTTAAGGATTGTCCAGAACCAAAAGGTGGGGTATGCAATTTGTATTTCTTTTTCTTGGCTGAATGAAACCAAGCCATGCCTTTGCAAGGATGGCTGTGACAGGACATCAGGAATCTGAACCCCGGGAATGCTCCAGGCATCAGTAGCCAGATGAGTTGCACAATGGGAAAATCTGGGGAGAGGAAACACAGCCTCAGCATTTGGCAGGAAAAAGGAGCCAGTGCTGTGAGTGGGTGCTCAAACAGCAAGGGAGGGAGTTTGAGAAAGAGGCTTTGTTTTCCTCTTCATACATGATCCTCCCTGTGCTGGGACCAGAGAGTGAGCAAGAGTGCAGTTCCCGGCTGCCTGCCCGACCTTTTTGATCCAGAGAGGAGAGGTGGTCTGTGGGGAAGAAGGAAAAACATGAGGACGGAGTCAGAACAGGAGAAATGAGAGGAGGTAGGATGAAGGATACTGGGGGAGTGGGGGGAGGAATCAGCCCCTGGCTGGAGTATGTTGTTACGAGTGACTTTAAGGAGCATGGGAGAGTTCATGTGGGAAGCTAGTGCAGACGAGATCTCAACTCACACCATGATTTGCTTCATAAAAGCATGCCTTGTAGAGCACGGGCTGAAACTGAAGGCCACTTTCCCCCTCTCTTCAGATTTGTCCTTTTGGGTTTTTACATAGAAGTGGCTTCTCAGATTTAGCTTGGATAGTATGTGAATAGACATAAATGGTTCTTTAGCATCAAATGTGATTTTAGCCTACATAACAGCCGGGGAGAGGACAATTCACAGCACAGGGGTCAGTGACATTCACTTCTGCATTGACTATATAGGGAGACTAAAATTAGAAGCATTGATGGATATCATAAGTTCCCTTCACAGCCTAACCAAACCACAAGCTATGTGATCCTTTACTCAGTTTATGTTGTTCAGAACCACATCTGTTCGTTTATCTGCACGGATAACAGCAATGGTATTTTACTGTCTTGGCTGAGAGCAGCAGGGAAAGCAATCCCTTTCCTTTCCAAATTGCCTCAGCAAATGACAACATTGCCGAAGGTTTAGTCACCTGCTTGTGCTTGCCAAGGGCTGGTACGGTAAGGCAGACAAACTGGAAAACCTAGTATTGCACAGCTGAGGGCTGTAGTTCTGGCAAATAGGCAAATCAATACTTCCTCCACCTCCTGTTTCTCTGTAGATAGTGCAGGCAACATTGTTTGTCCTTTCAAGGAATTCCCCTTATTTATCGGTGTTTTGAGATCACTCCCGTGAAAACTATCCCAGCTCTCACTGTTAGCGTCTCCAGCCTCACACCAGAGCTGCTACTGACCAAAACTGCTGCTGAAACCAGAAGGAAATGAGTTGCCTTCGTGCTTGCTTCAGAGACAAAGGTCCTCGCCCAGAGACAGACGCTATGAACCGGCAAAGCTCTGGTCAGGAGCATGAAACTATTGAATTACAAGAAGATAATGTGGAGGAAAGTGAAGCTGATCATGACAAGCCTCTAAATGATCAGACAAGAAAGGTACGAATTTCACTTGCTCATTTGACGTTTGCTGTTGGGGGAAATACCACTCAGAAAGAGAAATGACGCTTTGCAGGAATATCTTGTAAGGGTGGTTCAATTTGTCATTTGAAGGAGAGGGAAGGGTTTATTCACTTGAAAGTAAAGCCTGTGAAAACCTGTTAAACTTTTTTTTTTATCTTCTCAAGGATTCTAATATTGTATTTTAATATTGGAGTGGGATTTTAAGCTTTTTTATTTTTTAGTGCTTGGCTGTTTGTGAACTTTATCTTCAGAAATGTAGTTGTAGCTGGTATTCTGAGTTTTGCTTTCTCTTTTTTGTGCTGTCAGTGGGATTGGGCTCAAAACCAGGAAGGAGAAAATTTGAAACCCGTAATAAAATCAGGCTTTCTTTCAGAACAAATTAATCAGAAAACAGCGCCGCCAAAACAAGAATACGATGTCCTGTGACAGACCATGCCGGGTGCTCTCTCTTTTTGTCTTGGAGTAATTTGTAGTTGCTAACAATGAGGAATCTGTATGAATAAGGTGTCCCAAAGCATTAGTTAAGACCAGCATGTGAGTCTGGAGAGAGGTAGCTCCCAGAGTTCAGCTTAAAGCTATGGAACAGACTGATACTGACAGGGGAGGAATATATACTCACAGGTAACTGTTGTACAAGGATTTTCATTCCTTACTCAAGAGCAGAGAGAATGGCTGTGGCAGAGCTAAGAAGTTTCCCACTGTTGCGTAGGGGTGGCTGAGCCGGCCCGAGAGCTCGTCAGTATTAGTCACGCCAGCCCTCCCTTCCTTGTGTGAGCCCCCGGGTCATCTCCGTGGGCTGATTCATCCCACGGGCGAGGCAAAAGCCCCGTTTACGCTCCTGTATCTGGGGCCCGTTACTTCTCCTCCGGTCTGGTAAGCTGAAACAGCTTGCTGCAGGGGCAGGCAAATTCTAGGGAGAGGTGCAAAGAGGAAGAGGAGAGGCAGGGGTGAGCTAGATCTGCTCAGCTATCTTGAGAAACTTTACCCTTGAGTTTCTGTTTAGCCTTCCCCTTCCCAGAACTGAGTTTTCATTTTGGCTCTGTTTCTGCTGATTCTGGCAATTGGCTGCTTATCCTATAGGGAACACTGGAAAATGATCATGCTCTGCTTCCTGCTCATGTGGCAGGTTAGTCAGAAGAACTGACCTGCCCACGGGAAGAGATTTTCTCTGCTGCTGCTCCCTCCCGGCGGTCTTGTGATCTATATGGGCAATGTCCAGAGGGTGTTGGCCCAGCTGGTAGGGGGTAGTGGGAAAGCTGGGTGTTTACTTGAGATCAAACCGGTTTGCTATGTGTGATTAAGAATTACGTGCGTGTGATGGTCTAAATATGTGGCTCAATTGAAACTTGGGCTTGGTAACCGTCTGTCTCAACTGATAGTACTATGTCTGGTTCCATAGTTGTACTCTAGGCAGTAGTTACTGGCTTTTTAATATTGTCAGATACAGAATGAGCTGCTAGTGTCAAGTATTAAATTGGAGCTTTATTCTTCTAATACATTTTAAAAATCAAATAAAAAATACATACGTAAACACGATCACACCTGAAAGCCTTGTGTAAGTGAAACCGTGTTCAGCCCTTCATTCAAGTTCTGCCTGCAGGGGTGTCTGCAGAGAGCTCTGTCCCTTTCTCTGTCCCCACTCCTGGAGAAATGAGTCTTGTAAGATCTTTCTGTGGGTGTCCTGTTTTCTCCTCCCTGGTTCTTCTGCCACCCCCCAGGAAGCATGAAGCCAGCTGGTGGATGTCAGTTAAATTCAGTGAAAGGCTGTTATGCTGGGTTCTTTGAAAGGTCAAAAAGTAAAGGAAGGTAAACTTGGTTAGTGCCTCCAGCCAGACGCTGGTTCCTGCCAACCTGCACGTGCGTGGCCCAGACAACCTACAGCATGCGCTTTTTCTCGCCTAGTATGGATGTTCAAAAGGATGTGGAGTTTACAGATGGGTTTACAGCAGATGGGAGAGAGGAGGAGGAGGAATTAAAAAGGCAACATGGTTTGTTTTCTCATTAATTCATGCCCTTCCTTCAGTCTTTTGGCTGTAGAACAAAATAGTTGGAGTTCTTTTAATTTGTTTTGCTGTATCACCTAAGCAACCTTTTTTTTTTTTTTTTTTTTAAATATTAGTATTTCTGGGTTAACTAATAAAACACTAATTTCTGCCATGGATTTAAATTTTATTAAAAATTAAGTGAAAGGCAGGTATTCTGCTTTCTCTCTTTTCTCTCCTATGTGAACATACACGCATGCACAATTTCTTCTTAGAGAGTTTCCTTGCCATCTCCTAGAATAGGTGAGATTTGTAACAAACTTTCTGTTAAATGTACTCAATAGCATTACAGTTTCCAGTCTTCTGAAGAAAAAGGGAATCAGCTGTAAAAGTCTCAATTATTTTGCAGTGTTCTTTAAGGTAATAGTATCTAATGAATAGCAGTCTGCTTGCTTTGGGTGCTGGCACCCAGGAGCTATGCAGATTGATATCATAAACATCACAGAGGTGAATCATTTTGGCAATTCCCCCACAAACACCTTTTTGATTGGGAGAGATGGCAAACATTAAAAGGACAGCTTGTGGAACATGTGAAACAAATCTATGTATTTAAAAAAAAATAAATGAATTGGAAGCCATGAAAGCACCTTTGCATATCACCTTAGCTTTATGGGCAATTCAGGAATGGGAAATTCTGCACAAATGGGGAATCATATGCCTCTCTCAATTAATAGCCTGCCTGTGAATATCCATTGCCTTCTGCAGGCCTACGCTCCCACCTGCAGCGGGGAACCCCTGGTATTGGGCATTGCTTAACTATGAGACTCTCCCACCTATGTGAGATTTTTGTTTCTAGTCGTTACAGTAGAGACATGCTTAAATATTTTTTCCTGTCTTATTTCATTAATCAACATCCCCCTTCCTTTTGTAACTAGGAGAAAGATCACTGGAAATCATGCGGGAATGTAGTTTTCTGGAAGTGTAAACTATGGATGGTTATAACTACAATTTTTCTAGTATTCTTCCTGGTCATTCTCATCAGCCTAATTCTTTATTCTAGTAAGTATCTCTCGGTTTGTCCTCTAATAAAAACGTACAATATGTATAACCTAATATAACACAAAATGAACATCAGCATCCTTTAACCCCCTCTGCAAACTGCTGAAGGGAACAGGATGCTGACTGCAGAGGGTATTGTGTTGAGTCGTGGAGGTGAACACTTTAATTTTAGCAGGCAGCAAGCAACTCGTATCCTGATAAAAAGTTCCAGTTTGTAGCTAAGTCAGAAAAAAAGTTATGAGAACAGAGTCAGGGATGCAGATGGAAATGATGCTTGTAACATTGCAGCAAGTGCAATGGATCGCTTGCGTCCCCCAGTGTGGTGTTCGTGCCCGTCAGTCTCCCAAAGCAGCTGATTTTTGCCAACGGGGGCAGGTGATGGACCTCTGTGTGCTGTCACTTTTCTTCAGGTGACTTGCACTTTCTTTCTGTCACTCCCAGTCTGTCATTACCTAGGAAATTCATGAGAAAGCCAAAAGGGTTGTTTTTTGAATACTTCTACTAACTGGAACTTCTCCCTCCCCTTTCTATCTCCTTTTGAACCTTAGATGTTTACACAGATGAGGACGACTATTGGGATCCTGATGCACTACTAAATAGTGGAAATTGTCGCAATTTTTCAGGAACATTAAAGTTAATATGTGGTCTCCCACATCTTTTCTCTGAAAACATTACTAAAATGGTATGTGTTGATGTGGTTCTTGGCAAAACTGATTCTGATTGTAACATAGATTCGGTGTGTTCCCATTTAAGAAGTTTGTTTCTCTGTGTAGCAACTCAGCCGTTTGCAAGTCCACAAAAAATTCTGAGTTGTGCTTTTCCTAGTATAATTTTAAGTCCTGATCTAGAAAAAAAACAGTCTACTTTTGAGCACACAAGATGTTTACGTTGATTAAAAAAAAGCGCCTGTTTTGATTTTTTTTTTCCAAAATTTGGTTAATGGTTGGAACATAGTCTTCACCTTTTTCAAAGAATCATTGAATAGTTTAGGTTAGGGAGGAGCCTGTGAAGGTCGTCTGAACCCAATACTGGCTAAAAATCCTGCGTATCACATTCTGTGTAAGCACACGATGACAGCTTGTGTTTACAACTGCCATTTCCATCAAGCCACCACAGCTCTTCTGAGTTAGGGCTGCAATAAGCTCAGCTGGCAGGGCAGT
This sequence comes from Podiceps cristatus, assembly GCA_000699545.1. NCBI lineage: Eukaryota > Metazoa > Chordata > Aves > Podicipediformes > Podicipedidae > Podiceps > Podiceps cristatus. The sequence continues at coordinate 18,478 of KL283908.1, forward strand.
GCTGATTTAGGCTTTTGTGGAAAGGGAGCCTCAGTAGAGAGACCCTTCCCTCTGCCAAGTAAGAGTAGAAGGGCTTTTGGGTACTAATAAAAACCCAAGCCAAACAACATAAATTGCACATGGCAACATGAGCACATATTTTTAGTTCACCTTGAATACTTCCATTGTCTTAAGGTAATATAGTAATCACTCAAACACAGAGATTAACTTGTCTGTCAAAGGGATTGTGTACCTTTTCCAGGGCAGATATTTGCTGATGTTTGATCTTCAGTACCTGTGTTTATGCCCCTTAAAACGCCTTGTAACGATGATTTGCTGTACTTTCTTTTATGGGGAAAAGAGAGAGTGAATGGAAGAAATATTTTTTTCTTTTTCTTTTTTTCTCTCCAAGTTAACAGATGTCTACAGTTCATCTCCAGCTCTAGGACGCTACTTTAGGTCAGCTCAGGTGGTTAATTTCAGGTAAGCAATTTCTTTTACCAAAATTATCTGAAAATTCCAGACTTTTGATGAGTCATACATGTGCCTATGTAAATACACATGACATTTAAAACTGTGAAAAACAGGTGGTTTGGGGGAAAGTTACATATATAGGCAGTGAAAACTGGTCGAAGCGTCCTCTGGAGTAAATGGCAAGTTCTACTAATAATATATCATGACAGCAACATTTTGTTGCTGTTGAGTATCATCTCTGTTGACTTTGGTTTTATGTGCAACCCTTAAACATATTCAAAGATAGTTATTAAAAAGAAAATGAACTACTGAAACCGCTTGAGATTGACATGTCTTAAATAGAATAAAAAAGGGTTCATGGGGAGGGAGAACTCTTTTGTTCCCAAAAGAGCTGAAGGCAACAAGGGCATACAAATCATGAGAGCCAAAACAGCAATATCCCACTGCTGGTTTGTTTGGACCACTTTTCCACCTCACTTTATATTGGACAACAGGAGCAAATCTCAAACAAGCAACGTATTGGAGATACTGGTGGAAGAGGAGTGAGAGGCAGAGCAGGTGGCAGTGGAGGCTAGGCTAGCCTGGGTGGGAGACACTTACACCTGAAAGAGAAGCTCAGCCACCAAAGGATGGTGGAGCCAGAGGAGTTGGTGGTGTGGGAAGAAGGGGAAAAGCATTCAGGCCTGCCTCGCAGAGGGAACAGAAAGCTTCCAGCTGGAACAGAGGGAGGATCTTACTCTCGTCAGAAACTAACGCTGGAGGAAAGTTAAGGAGTTTACTGTGTTTGAGACTGAAAAGTTTCAATCTATGGAGATACTACAGATTTACAACAGGAGGGAGGCTGAGCAGCAGAGGGAAAAGTGGGGCTGGAAAGATCAGCTGCAGCGTTGGTCCTGCCATGGAGAGAGTGCAGAGGGGCAAGGCAAGGCAGTCAGAAACCCTCCCCAAGGACTTCTGAAAAAGCAGTTACAAAAGGGATTAGAAAGACAGGAGAAAATCAAGGGAAGTAGATTTGCAACGTCCCAAGGCCCCTTGAGAGAGCTAGGACAGAGGAAGAGCCCCCTTGGACTGCTGCAAGGGGCAGTCCTGAGGGCACTTTTGGGGAATGTGCTCGCCTGCGCTGCCAGCCTGGGGCAATGCTGGCTGTTCAGTGAATGAGCTGTAGCTCCTTAGCCTTACCAGTAAAAAATATGATTTAGACCATCAAGTACAAAGCTGTAGTTCTGCATACATATTGACCAGCTGATTTCTCTCTCTGCCTCTTTCTTTCCCTCTCTCTGCCTCCTTTTCATGTCCTCCATGCAACTACTTTTTTGACGTTTTAAATTCTGTGAATACAAAATGTAACTGTCAAGTTGCAGTCAGTGGATTTGGTAGACCACAAAGGATGAAATCTCCAGAGATGGACTCTAGTTAGGTGGTCTGCGTAATCTGCTCCAGAGCTGAGTTAGGAGCGCAGCTAGGTGGCCCCAGGCACTGCTAGCAAGACAGCAAATCCTTCTGCAGGTTCTTAGCTAACCTATGCATGAGATATCGCAGCACCTTCTATCATCAGGTACTTGCGAAGCACAAGTGCTGAAAACCTCACCCCATTAGGACACATGTCCAATTGCCCTTTGTGTATTTGAAAATACATCTCAGGTTGGCTTCAGGTACGTGCCCAGTCTCTGTTAATGTCAAGAGCTGCTCTGAGAAGGGAGGGGGAGGAGGAAACTAGAATCTTTGATGGCAGTTTTCTTTTATAATGCATTTCTTTAGAACGAGGTTAAAAAATAATCCATGCCAACATTGATACAAAAAGTCAGTCTTCTCAAAAAAAAAAAAAAAAAAAAAAAAATCCAGTGAGAACTTGAAGGCATTCATACTTGACTTTGTTTTTCAGTAATGAAAGCTCCACTGTATTTTATCAGCTAGACTTTTCTGTACCACCATCAACAGAGGGGTTTATGGAAAACACAATGAACCCAGATTTTATAAGGAACATTTTACGTCAAAATATTTATGATGAAGATGAGATTTTTAATCCCGGGACATCTGAATGTAACAGGTTAAAGCTTGACCCGACTTCTCTCACGTTAACATGTAAGTGCTGTACATTAGAGAGACCGTTTCTTTACAAAGAGCAGAAGTATATACTTGGAAGGAAATCTTTCTAGAAAGATGTTGAGATTTGTTAGTAAATATATTTTGCACAACAGTATTGAGAGGATTGTAAAATATTCAGTTTTCAAGCAAGCCTTGCTATGCTTAGTTTATAATTTAGGATTCACTGTTTAGTCCTCTGATGAGAAACGGAGTAGTGATGAGACTTGTTAGCTACGGACTCCAACCAAGCTTTTCAGATCTCCGCTTGCATGTTATGTGTACAAAGAAAATCTCTTCATATGCGTGTGTGCCATAACAGGGACCTAAATACTTTAAAATGTTTCTCCTTATTTTATATTCATATTTGAATGCTTATAAACCAAATTTTAATCCAAGTAAAACACAATAAGAAATCTGGGAGTGAACTCCTGATTTTTTTCACAGTTGAGGATGAAAAAGCCCCTTGAATTTTGTCTTTTCAGAGTTTTTTGGGAAAATTTATTATGCACAGAGATACCTTTTAAGGACATCCAATGTTCGTTCTTCCAGGTTTTCTAGGTAGTGATTCCAATGCATTTAGATTTGTCTTGATTGAAATGTCATTATGAAAGTCCTATGAGATTTACAGTTTTACTGAAAACAATGCATGGAGCTGCTTCCCCCCACCCCCAATTTACTGAGCCCCACCTACATGCTTGCAGAATAATTCTGAACTAACACATCACCATACAGTGTGTATAAGTAAGATTTGTGATTAACTCATATTGATTTTTCTTGGTAGTCTTATCAAAGGAAAAAAGAGTGTAAAAAGTCATGAGTTCCAATTTTCAATATCATTTTGTCCTTTATATATTGACAGGATGCATAGAAAATGCAGTGTAAAAGGGACAGGAAAGAATATGCTGAAATATCTAACTAAAGTTTCATTTTAATGTTAATAAAGTACTGTTTTAACTTTCAGAGAAATGATGGAAAGACTCCTCATCTTCCTCACCGCCTAGAAGAGACGGGCTTCTCCTTTCTATTAGTAATCCCAGGGTAGGGAGCTATTTGTTAGATAGAATCCCTTCTAAAGATGTCCTGTAAATACTGTCTGTGATGCAATATTGTAAATGGTAAATGTGGTATATTTGTAACAGTGTTGTACTCCTATAACACCGCTACCTCCTCCTTTATTGTTGTCCTAATATCTCAATAACCCCTTTCACTCTTGTGAAAATCATGTATCTTGGCTGATGCATGCTATGTGGAATTTGAAACTTCTGCTTTGTCTTGCCTTACAATTAAATCTGGATTCCCTGCACGAGCTTTAAATGCAGTCTTGCACATGGCTCCTTTCTTCTTCTCTTGGCTTATCCAAAATTATCTGCACAGCTTCATCCTTAATGCTCGCGTCCACCCATGGTCATGTCTGTTATTTTTTTTCCCCGCTAACTTCATATGCCATGTTTCCCCATTGTTCTTTCCTCATAAAACAGCCTGAAAACTTAAATATCCTCTATATTTTCTTTAACTACATGCAAGACCTTTGCACTAGCTTCTTAAGTGAGCTTCAACTCTCATTGTTCCCTTGTTCATCCTGCAGTCTTCCTGGATAAGGTGGTATCTGCTCTATTTTTCTCTTCTGTAACGTGAAGTAGAAATGAAGGAAGAAACACTGGGAAGAAACAAAAAAAATGAACAGATGCAAAATATTTGCCTTAATAAGGCAGCAAATAGTTGTTGACAAGAGATCAGATGAGACGGACCAACGCCAAGAGGAAGGTGCTGAAGCAGACTCTGTAGGCCAGCATGGCATGAGAGTTATAGCTAGTAACTGGCTATAACAGGAAAACTAAAAATTAAGCATTAACTTTACATGGAATGGATTCACTACCATGTTAGTGAAGTATAGCTTCTTGTTATTTGTTTATAGTCAGTATAAATGTTAGTACTGTTGGACAGAAAAAAAATATTTTAAGAAACCTTTTGTATTGTGAGAAATACCTTATGAGAAATTGTTTCTTTTTCTAATATTACTAGTTTATTTAAGGAGTAATCTGCCAATTTTACCGTGTATTAAATTATTTATTTTTACTCTTAAAGTGATTGTTTTCTTTCTTCAGCAGTTCTAGTCTTTCAGCAGTTTCAGTTGGAAAATAACCATCAGAATTCTAAATGCTGAGAGCTGTATGAAGCATCTGTCTGGCAGAGCCATACACTCAAACCCCTATTTGTTGTTGCTTGAGTTTTAACTGAGCTTGGGAAACAGCCTGGGCCAAATTAGAAGTTCACAAGACTCTCATATTTGTGTCTAATTCTGACCCCATCTTGATTCGTAAGTTGTAGCATTGGCTGTAAGAACCATAATTTCTCTTGATGCAATATTCTGTGCAGCACACAACTAAGAGATATTCCGTTGATTCTTACAGTGGAGCACAATAAAATTCATGGTTTGCATGGTTTGTCCCAAAAGCAACAGCTATGAAAATACCAGCAGCAAGGAAATAATTTGTCTTTGAGATGCTGCTTGATTTCACTGCTTTTAATTGAAATGGCTCAACCTGCCCCATAACACTTCTTTATCTTGGTTCTGTTTCTAAGAACTGAAAAATAATATAATGATTATGCTTCTTTATGGTGATACCTCTATGTGCATTAAGAGTTGACAGAAAAAAAAGAGGAACCAAGGATTCATGTTTTTCCAGACATCCTCTTCTGCCTCAGTTCCTTTACCCCAGCAATTCATGGGAGAGGAGGAGGTGGAGTTGTAGCAAGATGTTGTGATATTCAACAGAAAATGTCCAACTTTACAGTCTACTTCCAGTCAAGCTTTGAACTCTCATTGAAGGAAATGTCAAAAAAAGAAATTACAAAGTGGTTTATGGTTTTATATCTTTGGGGTAAAATGAGCATGTTAAAGAAAATAACCAAGCAAACTGATTATGACCTCATCCATTAGGGACAGGGTAGTGTGAAAACACATTATTTCATCAGGTTAGATATTTTGTGTGAATGCTTAATGTTAATTTTAATAGAAGGAGTGTGTTAATACTTTAATGACTGAGGCAACGGAGACACTGTTAAAAAGGAAGAGAAAAGATAGTTCTGGCAACTCAGCTTGTGGACTGTACAACCAGGCCTTTAAAGGTCCATGGCAGGCAGCCGCCAGAACAAATCCTGGGCAGATTCAGCTGCCTGTCCCTGCAGCGGTAGCTGCTGAGCGCTGCCTGCACCATGCCAGCAGCGTGCCCGTCCACTGCAGCACGCAACCCGGGGGTCTGCCCGCGGCACCGCAGCTGCAGGCGGGGATCGCCAAGCCACTACACCGTAAAGCCAGGGCTGCTGCAAGAAATACATTAAATCAAAGACTGAAAATCAGGAAAACTGCTCAGCATTTTCTTTCAAATTGTTTTATTACAAAAATGAAGGGAGAAAAAAAAAACAAACAAAAACATGCGTAAGCAAGAGCACAGGCATGTAATAACTTTATGAGCTATGGTCAACAGTTGAATAACCGGTTTCAGTCTTATGCGTGTGTCCAGAAGAGAGCCAATGGGATCCTGGGGTGCATCCGGAGGAGTGTAGCCAGCAGGTCAAAGGAGGGGATCCTCCCCCTCTACTCTGCCCTGGTCAGGCCCCACCTGGAGTATTGTGTCCAGTTCTGGGCTCCTCGGTATAAAAAGGACAGGGATCTCCTGGAGAGAGTCCAGAGAAGGGCTACGAAGATGATTAAGGGCCTGGAGCATCTCCCCTATGAGGAAAGGCTGAGTAAGTTGGGACTGTTCAGCCTTGAGAAGAGAAGACTAAGGGGGGACCTAATTGGAGTTTATAATTACCTGAAGCAGGGGATGCAGGGGGAATCAGCCAGCCCCTTCTCAGTGGTCGGGGGGGACAGGCCAAGGGGCAATGGCTGCCAGCCGGAACACAGGAAGTTCCGCACCAACATGCGGAAAAACTTCTTCACAGTGAGGGGGACAGAGCACTGGAATAGGCTGCCCAGGGAGGTGGGGGAGTCTCCTTCACTGGAGATATTCAAGACCCGCCTGGACGCCTATCTCAGTGCTATGTCCTAGGGAGCCTGCTTTGGCAGGGGGGTTGGACCCGATGATCTCTCGAGGTCCCTTCCAACCCCTACAATTCTATGATTCTATGAAATGCTGCTTGCAGAGGGGCGCTGGGCTATGGGGAGGTTGTGTTCTGGCACTGCAGAGCCAAACCTGGGGCTCCCGCAGGAGGGAGCCGGAAGCGTTGTGCTGCAGAGACAGCACCTGGGAATCTTCTACTGAGAGGCGTGCAGTTACGGCCTGGGCAGCGCCAGGTTTCAGAGTCTTCCGTGTGGCTGGAATTTTGGGTTTGTGTGCAGTTTGTTGGTTGTTTTTTTTTTTGTTTTTTAATTCCATCTTCATTAAGACTTCACTCTAAGATAAGTAGTATTACATTAAAGGGGAGGGAGCAATTTGAGAAATGAGTTAGTTATCGTAATTGTGCATTGCATAATGGTATATATCAAGCAGGCCAGAGAATCTTGGAAAAGAGTAAGTGCACCTAACACGAGGTCTGTGCTTTCTACCCCTTCGAACAAACAAACAAAAACCACAACAGCAATGGGTGTTATTATTGCATTTTTGAGATTTCTATCAGCAAGACCACTTTTTAAAATAAGAACTGTAAGGGTCCAGAAAAATGTGCAGCCTCAGTTGCTTCTAGTAATGAAGCACCTAATTTTCTACAGAGAACTGTTGTCTTACAATGGCAGTTGCTACTGCTTCCTCTTGGTTTGTCAAGTCCTGTACCCTGTCTGTGTCTATTTCTGCGGTTGCCTTTTCATGGACAGATTTGTCTCACTGGAAATGAGTGGCAGATGTGTCCTAATGAGTAAGCTCGGTAACATGAGGGAGGAGATGTTTGCTTGAAGACCTGACAGCAGAGGTAGGATGGTTAGCAAGGCTGCATGCTGTGGCTTAAACATTCAAGAGTGCCGTGGGAGCAGGAAGTGTCCCTTTCTAAGTTATCAAGACATAATCATATTCATTGTGCTCTTCAGCGCTGGCGAGTTTTTCCTTCCTCTTGGGCACGTTGACAAGTGCGTATTCTGTCTGATTATCGGTGTTAATCTCAGAGGATTCATGTTTTACGTCATGGATGACAGTAGAGTACCACAGTTCGCTGGAATTCATAGAATCTTTTTTGGCAAAACGTTCCTGAAAGGGAGAGAGAAAGAGACAGAGAAGCTTCAATGTGATTATACCCTGGGACGTATTAGCGATGCATGTGAGGGGAGAGCATCTGGGGTTTACACAGGACTCATCATGGAAGGAACTAAAGGGAGGGATCAGGGTGATGTGCAGAGCGAAAAGCATGGGGAAGTAGGGGGATAAGGGGAGGGCCAGGGGAGTCGCGGCCAGGGGCCAGAGAGACGGTAGGGTCTGGGAGTCAACTGAAACCCCAAGCACGTGTGTGCACGTGTGTCTGTGCAGGAGACACGCTGCCCTGGAAGGGGCCCTGGCCTCAGGGGAGATGCAACCATGTCTAACCCCCTCCCTGGGGGCCCTTGTCTAACGGTCTCCTTGAAAACAGGGGGAGGAGAAGGAGGAAGAGCTGTTAGTGACGGGGGAGGTGAGACTGCGTGGGTAAATGCCTTCCCAACTCTGTTTAGACTTGTCCCTCCTTTTGCCTCTTGAAGGTGTTTGCTAACGGTTTGTGGGTGATTGCGTATCTAAGGAGCTAGCAGGGTGACTCATTAAATCTAAAGGGACGATGAGAACTGGTTAAGCACTCAGAGCCAGAAATTAAAAATTCATTTGCCCTGATGCTCTTGATCTGAACCCACTGAATAATAAAGCCAGAAGATACAGGTTTTATCAAGTTATCCTCTATTGTCTGCAGTAGTAGCTGTATTTTGAGTGGGTGTTGCTGAGTTTGTGCTGACATTTGTAGCTACCTTTCATACTCAGTCAGTGGAACAGTGGTCTCTGCTCCATGGGCTAATAAACCCAAAGGTTTCTCTTTTATTTTTTCAAACCTAGAAGTGCGAAATAGTTATTAGCACCCAATTCCTGCAGAATCTGTCTCGGATTTTCCCAGCTTATATAGTTCATTTTGTCTGTTTAGATTCTGCTTGGTGTGAAAGACCTGACTTTGAGGACACTTCACTGAAAATAATTCCTGCATTTTGATTTGAGGCTTTATAAAATTTTGAAGTTTAGAAATTCCAGAAGTTTTAAGGAGTGAGGCAATCAGGGTGGACTTCCCCACCTATCTGCAGGGGCATGGTGCTCTGCTTTTGTGAGTGACTGGCTCCAAATCCACTGAGTGAAGTCTGGAGCGCCTCTTGTCCCTTCCAACACATAGGTCTACCCAAGACTTACTTGTAGTCACATGTTTCAGAGTCTTTTCAGTCCGGAAGTTTTGAAAGGCTGTTATCAACCTTCTCTTACCCATGGGGAGACTAAAGTGCTAGGGTGGACTGATTTGTCCCACACACCGACAGTGCCGCAGGAGCGAGCGTGAAGAATCTTGAGATTTCATTTGAGTCTTTCATTATTCATAGGCCAAGTTTAATACTTGGAAGGGGCATCTCTCCTACTGCACTAACAACCCTGCCAGGACTGACTTCACACCACACTCTGGGGCTTTTACTTGGGACCAAAAACTCTCAAAACTAGACAGCTACTTGGCAGGTTCCCCATTACAGTTCCACCCCCTCCTCTTCCCCCACAGTCCACCCCACGCTCACATGTACAAACGATGAGCTCATTTAATCACACCCTTTTCTGTCATCTTGCCCACTTTTGTCAAAATTTTCTGCTAAACACCCACATATCTGTTGAGCACCAACTTTTGTTTTACTGATGTCACCTTTATAAAAAAAAACAAAAAACCAAAAAAAAACCCCAAAACAAACAACCAAAAATCAAAAAAACAGAAAACAAACCCAAAAAACCTCAGGTTGGGCTGCTAAATGGCAGCACTTTGTTCTGAGGTACATAGGGCTTCTGGTGACTGTTCATCATTGGTGACTCAAGAGGCAACTTCATTCACCCTCTGCTAAAATGAGCTCTTTACAGAGCAGAGGCAGCAAACCACAGGTGCTCAGCCTCTGCCTCTCCGAGCTCTGTGTAAACAAGTACAGGAGGCTGAAGTGCGTCCGTGTGTGTCCCTCCCCCCGGCCACCCCCTGCCTCCAGGACAACGAGTTTGGGCAGAGGAGCAGGGCACACACCAAGTTATGTAGTTACCTCTTAAATTGCCTTGGGGTGCGTTGCCAGAACTCCTGAATCTAACCCCAAAGCAGGGAAGTGAGATGGGCTGGGCAGAATGTTAATCATGCCAGCCTTTCCTGCGTGTCCTCTCCTGCAGCGCAACCATTTCATCCATTCTGGTTTATAAGAAGATGAATTTTCACTCTAACAGTGCATGTTTTGAGGCTTTTTTTCTTCTTCCTTCTAGAGTCAGTGGGACAGTGGAAAAGGAAACCTTATTCTGTTCCAGTAGAGACTTAGCCATTCATTGAGACATCAGCTATTTTTTTTTACAATGGAAAGATTAACTAAAACTTTTTAAGCCTCCAAGTATTAAATCTCCCTTTGTCTTTCAACTTAATGCTTTTTTTTGTTACTAAAGCTAGTTGGTAATAGTCCAGTTAAATGGCTTTTTATTAAAAGATGTCATGTTGAAACTGAAACCTTTTTTGTGGGAACTTGTCAGTCTTGATGAAACTAGGTGAGAGAGGTTACGCTGCCTCCCAGAAAGCTGAGGGGGGAGGGGGAGAGAGAAGTACCCCCACAGCCATACATTTCCCAGTAGCTGGGGACGCTGGTCTAGGACACTGTCGCGAGGTACAGCCTCCTGAATTGCCAGATTCGGGCCAGGTAGCGTTACACTCGGCCTCTGAAATTACAGGTGAGTGCTGCAGTCTGTTTGGCCACTGGCTGCCCAGGAGCGGGGCTGCGTACCATTGTTATCACTTATGTGCATACATTTATTTGGTACTCAGGCTTAAACTGATGTTTCTCTGCAGCCCTAGCAAATACCACGATTATGAGTTTTTGTCTCTCCTGAGCGAATGTGATGGTCACCTTGTCTTTCTGACACACGGATGTTTTGGACTCAATTGCCCTGGAGTGCAGAAATAAAAATAAATAAATAAATAAATAAATCACTTTTAGTCATTACCTTGGTGGTACTTGATGGATGGCTGTAGGTCTGTGCTGGGGAAAGAGGAAGAAAATAAGTATGATATTGTCATTCTTTGGTGCGGCAACAGGACACAAGGACTTTCTGCAGCACAGAATTTACTCAGACTTAGCTACAGACTGAGCACAGGCATGAGCTAGTGTGATATTAGCTGGGAAAAGGGTTGAATCTCTGAGGGCTAAATAAATCTGATGGCTTTTCAAAATTTATCTTTTCTCTAGTTTTACATGCACTTATACCATGTGGCACTGCTCATTGACCTTAATAAAATCTAGATGTGCAAACTTGGGTGTTTTTTTACATTGTTGTGGGTTTTTTGCTTTGGTTTTTTAACTTAACTGAAATCAGTTTTACATGTCTCTCTCAGAAATGGCTGTTCTTGCTTCCTTGCTCTCTGACTGTATTTCAGCTTTATGGCCAGTGCAACCTTAATTCTGCCAGGGCTGGCTGGCTGGGCGCCGGGGTGCAGAGGCACTACGTGATGTGCCACGTGCCCGAGCGTGCACTTGGGGTTTGTGCACATGGGTCTGGCGGGCTTGGGCTTTTCTGGAAATTTGTGTCTCTGTCCTGTAAGCATCTGAATGGCAGGAGGTTGTTGTTTGCATCATTCTTTCTCACTGCTTTATTTTTAGCAGCCTAGCTGTTTCTTGTTGCGAGGTTGATGTTGAACTAGTCTTTGCTTCTGTAAAATTTCAGAGATGAGCTGTCACTTTTGCCTAAGATAATGGGGTTTTTAAGTGTACTTGTTTTGCAACCTGACTGAAGGAAAGATATCAGTCTCTTAACATTATGTTAAAGCTGCGGTCTTAGAGAACTTGCAGTGGTTTAAAACATTACTGTGCTGCCTTGACATTGCCATGAAATTGCTGATGTGCACAACTAACAAGAAGCTGTTCCTCCCTAAGCAAATATCACAGCTTGTGAAAGTAATAAAAGTATTATACCCTCCCTGCATGAATGGCTTTACCCACTGATGGGAAAGGTAGCAGTCTGATTGGAAACCGAGACCTTGTGATTCACGTGAACACATGTGATCCTGGCTACTATGAGAATCTTCCCCATTTGCATATTTAATATGCAGAAACTGTCTTATTAGGAGAATACCTCATGCAAACGTGTGTTTAGAAAAAGTCCTAAACTGTGCTTGTATATGGGGAAACGGGGGCTGGCATGTGACCAAAGGCGGGGTGTGCTGCGCTGGCAGCCCCCTCCCTCCTGCAGCCCTCCGCCCTGTCTGCAGGGGCCGAGGCAGGCGCCCTGCAGAGCCGGGGCTCCCCTGCTGCAGTTCGGGGGCTTGCAAGCGTGTGGGCCTGGCTGTGACCTACCCTCCAAATAATCCAGTGTGGTGGGGCAGCAGGAGGGCAGGTAGCCCTCACTGGTGCAAGGAGGTTTTCCCTGGCTGGGGTGCAAAATGCCTTGCTGTAACTGCTGCCCATGGCTGTGCCTGTGCCCACCGGCTGCCTCCGCAGCGATGCTGGGTGCTGGCAGAGGGCTTCCCCATACTCCCACCCATGCCATGCCACACCCCTGGGGGTGCTCAGGGAGCCTCTTTACTTACTTTCCTTGTGGGAGTATCTTTTTCTCCTGATGGGCATGCGCACTTTCCACCTAGGGTGTGGAAATAAGGGTGAGCAGGTTAGGTCTGGTGCTGGTTAGTCCTCGCTCCCCACTGCCAACCCCCCCGGGTGCCCACGATTGCCTAGGGAGACTCCTCCACCAGCTTCTTGGACAAGTCCCTTCGTGAAGCTTCTCTGCCTCTGCCTTCTCAGCCTTGCCCCTTGTGCCTGCCCAGGCAGGTGGCCAGCGCTGCCCCGGGGGCTGCCCCAGGAAGCAGGGACACAAACCACAGGCCCGCAGAGGAGGGGTGGCAGGGAGAAGCTGGCAGCCGGTGTTACGGCGTTTGGCCATTCCTGTGAAGTACAGCCTCTGTCTCCCTGGGGAGCCTGGCAGCAGCTCAGCAAAGTTTGTGGGTTTGAGGAGAAATCAACCTTTCTGGGCTTGTCCGTATGAAATACCTCCTGATGGGTGAGTGAGCAGTAAATATTGTGAAGAGATACAAGAGAACCAGCCTCATCCTACCCAAAAATTATTCACATCAATCTATGCGCTGGTGTGTCTCAGTGAAAATCAAAAGGAAGAGAAACACAGCGATTGTGTAACACAAACTGCAAACCCGCAGGTGAGCGCAAGGCAACCGGGCAGGCCGGTTCCTGACACATCTAATCTCCATCAGCAAATAAACTTTGCTGTTTCATGCAGAAGATTTTACTTCAAGGTTTAAGTAGAAATTATTTGGCAAATTTAAGAACCCTTAAATTATGTCCGGACTGCTCTTTTACCAAACTTTTTGACAATAAGAGTTAGGCTCGCTGGACTGCGTGCTATTACTTACAGTTTACAATTCTGTGCTTGTAAAACGCCTGTAGAGTAACTTACAAACATTTTACAATGTGGAATTGATATTTATATGTTAGATTTACATACATAATAAACATGTACTAAAGGACTGTAAAGCTGCCAAGTCATATAAAGTTGGGAAATGAGCCCGTGTTGCCGGCGGGGGTGCATTATGAGTCAGTCTCTAACTGCATATTTGTATATTCTTTTTCTTTCCTAGGACTGGAGGTAAATAGATAATGTCACCACTCTTTGTAGCTGTCAATTCTTTCTCTGATAAACACGTGCTCTTAGATCTTAATTTTTTCATATACTACCCAAGTTTGGCAACGAGCATGAAATAATTTCTTTCATGGAATAGAATCATAGTTTAGGTTGGAAGAGACCTTTAAGAGCATCGAGTCCAGCTGTCAACCTGACACTGCCAAATGCACCACTAAACCATGTCCCTGAGTGCCCCATCTAAACGTCTTTTAAATACCTCCAGGGATGGTGACTCTACTGCCTCCCTGGGCAGCCTGATCCGGTGCCTGACAACCCTTTCGGTGAAGAAACGTTTCCTAATAGCCAATCTAAATATCCCCTGGCACAATTTGAGGCCATTTCTTTTTGTCCTACTGCCTGTTATTTCAGAGAAGAGATTGACAGCCACCTCACTCCAACCTCCTTTCAGGGAGCTGTAGAGAGCGATGAGGTCTCCCCTCAGCCCCCTCTACTCTAGGCTGAACAACCCCAGTTCCCTCAGCTGCTCCTCATAAGACTTGTGCTCTTTCTGCACGTGCCCCTAGTGTTCTTATCAAAGTAGCAGAGCTTTTTGCAAATATTAGTGAACATCCTGAATTCCTGTTTAGTGGGAGAATTGAGATATTGCTTTTATTACAGCCAGGGATAAAGATGAAGCTAATCCTACTTCATTCCAGGTGGCCTACCTGGTTTTCTTTGAACTGTATACAGCATTTTGCCCACACTGAGCATAAACTCCTCTAGCTTAGTCAAAGATGCTGGTGTGAACACTTTACACAATTTGGTCCTAGAAGTCCTATGAGATGATACATTTTAAATAAAAAATGTATGTATATCATGTATATTTATAATACCCATAATTCATATTAGGAGTATGTCATAACTGTCAGCGTGAGTTCAATATAAATATTTTAGTTTTCTGATTAACTATTCCACTTTTTCTTCTTTATCAGAAGTTGTCTTCTGATTTTTTTGTCTCTTACTCAGAAGGAAAAGTTGTTTGGTTTGGATAGCTCTTCTCCTGAACTGTCAAAAGATAAATAGCATATGTTCCTGTAGCAAATTAGACCTGTAAACTGCTGGACAACCCCTAGATAAAGTTGTCTTATTTAGTCAATAACATGTAATCCTGTGGGAAAATACATCACACGGTCTGAGAATTGAAAGCATTTCTCAGCATCTGCATTCATAGTGCAGACATGCTGGCTCCTTTGAGGCAGGTGCCCAGCAGCTAGTGGAGGAGAGCCTGGCTTGCCTGTGGTTGGAAGGTTTTGGGGGGGGTTGTCTCTTGTTGGGGTTTTTTGGAGGCAATTGTAAGCATAGCTTTGCCAGTGAAAATGCTGGGAAATAGTTGTAGCCAGCAGTCTCCGAAGAGAAGTGTGACTCAACTGTTAAAATAAAACCAGACTTCATTTTCTGTGTTTCTATAGTTTCACGTTGCTGCTTGCAGAGCAGCTCCAGAGGCTGTCATGCTCGGGAAGTGGTCAAGCCAAATATAGAAGTGCCCCTAAAAAGCAGCTCTCCAAATAGAAGGGGCAAAGTGGCAGACTTG